>JBCFYV010004419.1:0-22813 GCA_039000515.1 Timema cristinae
CCTCGATAACCTGGAGTTATCACTCTCAGATGAGAATTTGCTACAATAACTGTGGCGTCAAATCTATAAATGCTGTTTGGCGTTACCAGCGCTTTAAAAAATACATCCTCAAAAATCTGTATTGACGCATTGATCTGTGGTTCTAATGGAACCAGGAATTATGGAGAGGAGAGAGGGAGGTAACTAAAGAAGGGCAAGAAGGGAAACTACTTCATACTCGTGTACACGTATATGTCATTTATCAAACCTCATGAAAAATTAATAGTTAGTTATCCAAATTGGTGGGCAAGCCGATTAAATATCAGAGCCATCTAGTCTGATTTTTATATGACGAGAAGGTTGGAGTTCGAATCCTTACCAGGTGTACTTTTTTGTGTTTTTTTTTTCTTTCTTTTCTAAATGGTTTTTCACTCGTCCTCCAGGCAAATTAGGCTACACTTACTCTGAACTCTATCTTCTAACCCTCTAACCATCAGTATAATTAAAATTAATAATCCCATAGTTCGGATGGGTAGAAAGATACAATGAGCATAGCATTTAGACACCTTTTAATTGTTTGTACAGGACACACCGGAATATTAATTTTACCTTTTCTTGCATTTTATAAAAAGGGCTTTTGAGTTTAAACTTGATTTAAACTTGATTTAATTGTTGGATTACCCGCCTTGGTGGCGTAGTTGGCTAACGCGCTTGTCGTGTTGTGATCAACCGCTGAGGACGGGGAGATCGAGGTTCGAATCTCGGTCGGGTGAACTGGGAGGGGTTCATAAATGGTTTTCAACTCTCCCTCCACGCAAATGCGGGTTCACTTCCTCTAATTCAACCTTTCCAATTCCTAAATCCATTAACGTAATTAGTACTTAAAGCGTATAACCAGAACGGGTAGTAAGACGCGGTGCTAAATATTAATAGTTGGATTAGTTAAACTTTATTGGCTTAATAGTTTTATGTGATTTTTTTCGTGAATGTTTCATCATTCTCAACGGAGACGAACGGCTTATACCACCTTTATATCCTAAATAAGTCATGAGCTGAGCAGCTGCAATTTATATGCATCTAAACTTAAATCATGTTCCATTGCAGAGAGCTACTGTGGGTATGGGCACAATGACTGAATAAACCTTATTTAATAGATAATGACCTTACATTTTGCCACAAACATTTATAATACTTAGAGCACCTACTTCAGGACCTTGCACACACACAAAAAAAAAAAAAAACAATAACTAACAGGATTACAAAACTCACACTTACAAAAGCACGATAATTCATTTCCTAACAAAGAAAATACATGTGCTAAAGAATTAATCATTGACTCATGTCTTTCTTAAATTTGTTTTAAGTATTTTATTCTTGATTTACGTTTAAGATGTATGCACCCTCTATCGAACATTAAGTATAAGCCCACGATGGAACAAAAATCTTTTTGTGTCATGGAGCAAATGTATGGTATGTTAGTTTTGATAATGGAATTTATGATAGAACAAAACACGATGAAACATGTTCTTCTCTCATAATTTCTGTATTCGTCAAGACGAAGGAAAGTGATGAGGAAGTAGCTTCGTTGTTGTGGTAGTTCTTTATAATATTATTAAAATAAAATCTGTAGTAGATAGGACTATATCCTTTCCCTTCCATTAAATATCAGGCATGATTTTATTATGAAACAAACAACTAGAAAAACTAACGTCAACAACAAAATCACCTCAAATTTAACCAATTCTCTTCACGCTCCAACACGACAGTATGCGTTGCCAAAGACATTTATAACAAACAATATGGTGACGCATGCGTAACACAAAATGTTCCGTGCATTTTGTTTAGTAAAACGCGGGAGCAAGGAAGACGGCTGATTTGTGTAAACGTGTGCTAACATGTGTTATTAATTTTTTTGATCATATGAGTCTGCTCCATTTGGAAACACGCCATCACGAGAGCTCCACCCATGATAGCACATACAAGATTGTTCCGTTGTGTGTTGTTAATACATAATGTTAAATTCAGTGTGCGTCCAGCCTTACTTGTAAGCTAATATAAAAACCTATTAATTCAAAGATTTGCTCTTTGTTAAGTGACTTAATACAACTATTGCTATCTACACAAATCGTTTCAAAGGTAAGGCGGAAAAGTCGGGCCAGTAAAGATCAGATTATGCTCACTCTGGTGGTGTGGTCCCAAACAAGATGCAGATATTAATTTTGTTTATTCACTTTAATTTATTAGTTTTCTTATTCTTATTCAATTACCTCAAAACATTAAATCAAGGATTTCATGAAATAGCTTTAAGTTTTGTAAATTTTTAAAAAAGTCTAGAATAATTTATGTGATAAAACTTGGCAAAGGTTTTTCCTCTAAAAATATAAAAAATAATTCATAAACAATTATATGCAAACATGTAAAAAAAAAAAATCCTAAGACATATTCTTATGAAAATGTTTCCTAAAATTATAATATTAGAAGCACAGTTAAACATTATAATATTTGAAAATGGAGGAAAGAAAGAATTTCGGTTGTTTTTTTTTCCAATTGAACACAACATAAGAAAATGAATATGGCTGTTGTCTAAAAAGCTGGGAATACCACGCCATATTGATGTCCCCTTGTAACGATTATATTTTAAGACCCGTTTTTAAAATTTTCTTTGACATGTTGATTTAACGTAAACTGAGTATGCAGTCTCAGATGTCGGTAAAATAAAATCCTATCCACTGATACTTTATTAATTGCTGTAGGCTTTGTATTAGTTGGGGAAAAGGGAGGTTGACTTCATAAATAATATATAGAATAATCAGAACAAATTCAAATTGATTTTATTTAATTTACACTATATTTCGTAGTATATATCTACATGGTGCAATGTTTTTCTGTTCCTTTCTCTCTTTATATTAATCAACGGAATATATTTTGATACCAGACTCTCACTTCTTAAATTATCTTGAATTTATCTTTTCCTCAAATCTGCTAAATTGTAGGATGAGAAATAATAATTAAAAACTTTTTAATATAATAAAAAAACTATGAGTATAATATCCAGCTGCTGAGCCAGCGGGAGACGCCATGTTTAAGGATGTATCAATATATTTATTCACTATTTAACTTTCAAGTTATCCAAAGACAAGAGGGGAAAGACGAAGGATGATTGCATCACGTTGCTCGAACATCCTAAAAGTAAAATATTCGTAAAAAATCCTGTTGGAAAACAGAGGTGAGGACAATCTCGTAATAGTCACCGAGCAGTCAACAGCTGCGTTCGTCGAGAGAAAACATATTTTTATATTAATCACTAAATTGGAGTGAGGACCCTAGTTATTAAGCATCAATCACAAGATTGGATCAATATTGATATCAAAACTCTTAAATTGTGAATAATGAACATGGACAATAGGCCGGTACCTGCAACGTAAATAATAACATTTTAGTCCAGGTAAGATAGCGGAAAAACATTCATTCCTTAAAATAAATTGACCATCCACTTTCACAACGTTATAATTAGTAGAGAAGCCGTAGAAATTGAATGTATATACTTTGGACTAAATCGGCTTGTAGCTTTTACGTTTAAAAAAATTAATAAATGTGACGAAAACTGGTATTTTTACTTTCAAGGTGTGAACGTTTTTTTTTTCGAAAAACAAAAAATTGTCCTTGATAGCACTTAAAAAAAATGATGAGCCCTGGTCCATTGAAATCGGTTTAAAACTTTTTTCAATAAAAAATCTAAACCGAGAAAAAAGGTCATTTTTGACATATAAATACAGGAGTTCTAATTTTTTATGAAATTGCTCTTATTAGTGAAAGTAGCTCTTATTAGTGCCTATCTACAATAAAAATCTTGTGCAAAAATAATCATAACTTTTTGCGTTAATCGTGAGTATATAAAAACAGGTGTTCCCGAAAAGCAGCTTGGAAGTGGCCGATAATGATCATAGAGTGATTTTTTAAAGTGCTCTTTGTTCTAGAAGAGTTTACCTAAAACCCCCATATAGTGAAATGTAAGCAGGATCCGATTTAATACCTAAAAAACGCGTCTGAATACCGGTGTGTTTGTTGCTTCGGGCACTCGGGCGTGCGAGCGGAGAAGTTGTGACGTGGTGGATGGGCTTCGAGCGTTTTAAAGTGAGGTATCGCGCAGAAATATTAATAGCGGGCATATTATTGACGCATAAGAAGCAAATTTTGAATGTCTTTTTTTGATGATTCGCATTGGCATGATATTATTTGCATTTTTTTATTTTTAATCGAAACATTGATATTTTACCGGTGTTTTGGGCATAAATAACATCAAAGTTAATAAAAAGAATGTTTTTTTTTTGTTATTTGTTCATAAGCATTTCATACATAGCTATAGGTTTGAATCATGCACAAATATGAATGTAAATAAAAATATGAAATTTTGATTAGTAAACATTTATTTTATTTTTAAAAATAATTTAATACTGTAATAATAATAATATATAAATAAAAGTCAAATTGACGCTCAAAACATTTATTTAATCTTCTTCATCTAACATAACTTCGTATGCAATGCTTATGAAGCCCGTTAGCAATGAATAAGAATTATGAAAATAATAACAATAACAATACAAAATGTTAATAACGATTTTTTTTATTAATTTTGATGTTATTTATGTTCCCAAAACACCGGGACAATATCAATGTTTCGATTAAAAATAAAAAATTGCAAATAATATCACGCCAATGCGAATCGTCAAAAAAAGCCATTCACAATTTGCTTCTTATGCGTCAATAATATGCCCACTATTAATATTTCTGCGAGATACCTCACCTTAAAACGCTCGAAGCCCTGCCGCCATAGAGGCTTCCCTCACCACGTCACAACTTCTCCGCTCGCACGCCCGAACGCCCGAAGCAACAAACACACCGGTTTTCAGACGCACTTTTTTAGGTATTAAATCGGATCCTGCTTATATTTAATCATATGGGGGTTTTAGGTAAACTCTTCTAGAACAAATAGTGCTTTGAAAAATCACTCTATGACAATTATCGGCCGCTTCCAAGCAGATTTTCGGGAACACCTGTTTTTGCATACTCATGATTCCCGCAAAAAGTTATGATTATTTTTGCATGAGATTTTTATTATGGATAGGCACCAATAAGAGATACAATTTAAGCCAAAAAAAACAAGCTCATAAGACAATTAGAGCCCCTGTAATTAAATGTCAAAAATGACCTTTTTTATCGGTTTCGATTTTTTATTGAAAAAGTAGTGAACCGATTTCAATGGACCAGAGATCATCTTTTTTTAAACCGCTAACAAGGACTATTTTTTAATTTTTGAAAAATAATTGTTCAAACCTTAAAAGTGAAAATACCAGTTTTTGGCACTTTTATGTTTTTTTATAAACGTTAAAGCTACAAGTTGATTTAGTCCAAATAGTCAATTTCTACGACTTTTGTTATAACGTTGAGAAAGTGGATGGTTAATTTATTTTAAGAAAAAAAACTATCTTACCTAGACTATTACAAATATAGCTTCCAACGTGTAGGCATGATCGAGATAATATTACAAAATATAGGGCATGAACCGTGAACCGCAACACTACAAAAAGGGCACCTGTAACGTGAAAAATAATATTACACTATTTAGCTGAATATTCATGATTGGGCGTGAACGACAAATGAAAAAAGACTTATTTTCATTTTTATTACTAAAAATTATTTACTAAATTTTGTTCGCTTAGCTTTTGTGCCATGGTGTAGTTGATTAAAAATGTAACCTCTCCAAAATTATATAATTTTCAGTAGACTAATCTTATTTTAACATGTCCAGACACTTTGGCTTAGTCACTAAGACTAAAATATATGTCTCTAATAATCACATAAATATATAACCCGTTCAACAAAGGTAATTTAAAAAAATATGTAGGTCTAATACAGGCTAACATAAGTAAGCGTAAACAAATAACTTGAAAGTTAAATAGTAAATAAATATATTGCTACATCCTTAAACATATAAATATAATACACTATTTCAAATATTTTCATAAATATTTATACATCTATCTATAAATATAGGCCTATAGATAATTAAGGCTATAAATATACAGACAAAAATATATTAATATATTATTAGGCTATACATAAACACACACTGAGATAAAAGATTACACATTGTGTAGAAGATCTATTTTATTATTTGGATTTTATGGATTTTTCCGGACGAAGTCTTAATTTAAAAATTAATTGAACAATTCATTTTGTTTATTCATTTAGTGCGTGTTTGGTGGCTATCAACTCAATTCTATGACATACGAAACAGCCAAGCCTCATAATGTCTATTTTCCAAAAGTAAAGTAAACAAACTATATTATCAAAGAGCAAAATATCAAAGCCTGGTCAATAATCATACGTGGAAACCATAAAAATAAAACCAGTTGTCAGATGCGCTACTAATTAAATAAACCACAGGTCCAAATGAATCTAGCGGATTATATTCCTTTAATACTGCTTCTAATATTTCATCGTTAAAAGTAATTTTTTATTTATATTTCCAACCGGAAAGTTTGTGACAAAATACAATAACTTCATTATGTAAATGAAAACGCTTGAGGTTGTATTAAAAAAAACACATTTCTAAGAGATTGTTTCCTAATACTCTATTCATAGACATTGGAATATTAAAATAAAAAGTCATATATACAAGCTATTTTTTTTCCTTCTCAATTGCCTCTCATACGACATAAAAAAACCTCAATAATAAATGTTAAGGATTACCATGAACATTACTTCATCGATCTAAGTTGACATTTTATAAAGTTACAATATTTTTATGTGAGATTGAAATATATGCTACGTTTCAACTTTAAATGAATGTTTACATGGACCTGAACAATATTTGTAATGCCTTTTTTATTATTATTTTTACTAGTTTTTGCTGTAATTTTTAGGTCAGATAACTTTATTTATTTTTTCGAATCAAGGTTTTTATGGTCGTTTGAAACCAGAATGCTTATAACCTAAACTGGTAAAAATGTTCAGTCTTTGAGCCATGCTTACTCTCAACTCACCGGCATTAAATAAAGCTCGTGAAAGCTTGAAACCAGATACCTTAATAATGTGTTGCATTTAATCTTAAGCATAATGCCTTAGGAAATTTGCCCATGGTTAAATTATTATTATTTAAGGTATATGACCTACACTTTATTAACCAACTGATTATATCAGCACATGACTTAATTACTTAAATCTAGAAAAGACGCAACATCCAGCCCCTCAGTCATTAATTTATCACTGTGAAAGGGGAAACCCATATTTCGCGAATGATATGTTTTCCAGCCATGCAGACACTTGAACCCGGGACCCTCAGCTCAGTACGCATACCGGCTGAGCTAAGGTGTAGAACCCATGGTTAAATTATGAGTAGATTATAAATATTATTTAAAAAATATTAGTGGAAAAAGTAGGGAATGAAAGGCCATTGTTTTATTTGAGGAAATATAAAGGGAGGTAAAAGGGCAGTCTGATACTTTAGCTCATTCTATAGTGTGTCTCTATTGAGCTCAGGATCCCTGGTTCGATTCCTAGCATGGCTGAAAAATGTATCATTGATGAAATGTGGGTTTCCCCTTTCACAGTGATGAACTAATGCCTCGGGGGTGGGGGGGAGGATGTTGTGTATGTTCTATATTTAAGTGAGTTTATAAGTCGTGTACTGATATAATCAGTACATTTTAACTATCTCAAATAGGTTTTTAAAAAAAGAAGAGGAAGGGGCCTAACTTCCTTTCACTCACTCATAATTCTCAATAAAACAAATTGAATGAATTAGAGTTAGTAAATGAGTAGAGGCTCATTACCCCCTCCCTTCTAATTGTATCTTAATTATAAATCAGATACATCAACATTTCTTCGCTAACTCACGTGCACTTTCTTAACCTTTTGATTACTGTATCGGCAAATGATTTACAAACTTGTTTAATTCAAAACACTCACAGCATCATTTTCTTTCCATACATTCAGTTTGACTCTGATAATTTTGAAGCTTCGTTCACCAATATTTATTACAGTTACAACTTTAAATTTATGAAACCAAACGACGCTAACATTTTAGAGTCTACTATGCGTCATAAGGTTTAAATTCGCTTCTAGTCCCAATATGGCCTGCCGATATTTTAGGTCATCTTATTTGATTCTAATCGTTTATTGTTATTAAAATAGCAGGGCCATAATAAGTACATAATTATAAATAACGCTTAGGTTGGGCGATTTATTGAGGTAACTACAATAATGCCAAATAATAAATATTGGAATATGAAAAACTTGTCTTTGAATATTTGCAGCAACCATTAAAAAAAACTTTAAAAATATATCAATAATAATTATTTAATACTATAATAAATTTATGGCAGATGAATAGATAATTATGTATGCAAACGGTCGTGCTGTTTTTTTTTTAAACTTACACGATACCAATTATACATTTTTGGATGCTTTGAACTAGCATATAATAACAGCATTTTTTATTTATTTAATTTTTAAACCAGCTGTTTCAGGTTAGTGGTCGTATGAAACTTTAGCATGTATTTAGGCAAATACATTTTGTATGTGTATTCTTTTTTAAACATTATGACTCATATTAAATTTAGTCATTAAATGACACTTTGTTTGATGGCCCAGAATTACCTTTTCCTTTATATAGGCTCTTAATAAATTACTTAAGAATATATATTACTCTGTTAAGTTAGATTCACACTCATAGAACTTGCGCTGACTGTATCATTACGTTAGCATTAACACTCTCAGGACTGTGCACCGGCTGTGTCATAACATTAGCATTCACACTCTCAGAACTGTGCACCGGCTGTGTCATAACATTAGCATTCACACTCTCAGGACTGTGAACCGGTTGTGTCATAACATTAGCATTCACACTCTCAGGACTGTGCACCGGTTGTGTCATAACATTAGCATTCACACTCTCAGGACTGTGAACCGGTTGTGTCATAACATTAGCATTCACACTCTCAGGACTGTGCACCGGTTGTGTCATAACATTAGCATTCACACTCTCAGGACTGTGAACCGGTTGTGTCATAACATTAACATTCACACTCTCAGGACTGTGCACCGGCTGTGTCATAACATTAGCATTCACACTCTCAGGACTGTGAACCGGTTGTGTCATAACATTAACATTCACACTCTCAGGACTGTGCACCGGCTGTGTCATAACATTAGCATTCACACTCTCAGGACTGTGCACCGGCTGTGTCATAACATTAGCATTCACACTCTCAGGACTGTGAACCGGTTGTGTCATAACATTAGCATTCACACTCTCAGGACTGTGCACCGGCTGTGTCATAACATTAGCATTCACACTGTCAGGACTGTGCACCGGCTGTGTCATAACATTAGCATTCACACTCTCAGGACTGTGCACTGGCTGTGTCATAACATTAGCATTCACACTCTCAGGACTGTGCACCGGCTGTGTCATAACATTAGCATTCACACTCTCAGAACAGTGCACGGGTTGTGTCATCACGTTATCATTTACACTTTCAGTTCTGTAGGCCGGCTGTTTTCTGACTATGCACCGACTGTGTCGTCTTGTATTGTTTCAAAAGTGATTTCCCAAGGTCACGGTGTCAGTGTGAATGCCAATGACACGGCTGGCGCACATTCATTTAAGTGTGAAACCATCTTAACTCATTCGGATCACACTTTGTTATTATTAGCAGCCGAATACAACTTCGAGAATAAGATACACTGAAAATTAATAGAGAAAAGAAATAAAATGCGAATAAAAATTGTAAATTTATTAGAGGGGGGGAATACAAATTTAAAAACACACATTAAAACAATATTTGGTGGTATATTGTTAGTATTACTGTCAGAGAAGTGGCTATTGGTGACTTGTTTATATAGCACACTCCAAAACCAGGCTATATATCAGTGGTCCCGAAATTGGGATCTAACCTATTTCCCCCCCGAGGGATAGTGGAATTACCTAGAGATTTGCTAAGAAATATGGGGGTGATATTAGACTCCTGCTAAGTAACTTTAAACTAAACCCTAGTATCACTTAGAATTAAGAATTTACTGAACATCAAAGTAGTTACTAAACATGGTATCTAATATACTCGTTAAATAACAATGAGACTTTTAAAAGCTGGTATAACCAGAAAGCAATCAATTTGTTTAGTTAATTAAACCAAAAGTTTATATTTTACTTTGAATTAATAAGCAATTAAATTTTAATTTTATGAATGGTTAATTTGTGTGGTTCTTTTTTTTCTCCTTAGTGCGCCATGCAAATTACTGTATAGATAAATTATTTTTAGAGGGAAAGTTAGGAAGTAGATTTATGAGACGAATTTATGGGACCGAGGGGGTATTGGCCTGCTCTAGATTAGTGGTATTCAACCAGAGGTACATGAAGATATCTTAAAGGGCACGTAAAATTTAATGTATATATATTTCTCATTTAAAACTTATTATTTAATACATGGTTTTAAATTGACATATTTTAGATGTAGTTTATAGAATATACATAATTTGTATTATGTACCAACAAATTTGAGGGTTTAAAGTTGGAGATAAATTATATTTGGGGTATGAGGACAAAAAAGTTGAATAACACGGCTCTAGACCATATAATGTGAAAAGTATATAATATATACATACATATATACAGTTGTATCTTCTGTATAAATATATAATATTTATTTATAATTTACAAAAGATGCAACTACAATTTCAAAACTTTTTGGACCTTCTAGGAATCGAACTCAGATATTTAAGAAGAGTAGACAGAAGTGATACTGATTTAACTAAGCCCTAGACCTATATTATCTCCTTTTTTTGTAGTTTTAAGGTTTAAGTGGTTTTCCTATTATAAATACTTAATAATTTTTTTGTTTTTAGTCAATCATTCTGAAACCAAAAACTACATAATCAGAATTGTCGGCAAAATTAATCGATGAACTCAACGCATTAGTAAGACGTGAGTTTAATTTCAAGGTGCAGATAGAGGAGAAATAAAACAAAAAAAACTACCAGTGCATGTACAAAAATACATATTTATTAGATTAAAAGTGTACCAGTTGTAAATCAGTCTAGTATAGTGGTGCGCCACCTTTTTGTTGGTGCGAGCCCATTGAAGTATTATATTATTTAAAATATATACCCCGGCGTATAGCCCGAATGGTTAGTAAGACGTGGGGCTAGCAAGTAAAAGAACCAATAATAATAATAATAATAATAATGGCGTGTCTGTACTAAATCAATCTATAGCCCAGTTTGCGGAAATATTAGCCAATATTAATGTTCCTTTGTCCAGGTGACTCCCTAGTGTACTATTTATGTATCCTTTTCCCGGAAGTTCTTTCAACGTCCTGATGAGGTGAGGGGATGATGGTAGTGAATATGACTAGGTAAAGCCTATGAAGATCTTAAACTAGCTTAATTAATAATAATCAACCTAACCCTGGTGACCATGGGAATTATTATCCTCTCAAGAGAAATCCCCTGGTACTAGCCAAGATTCGAACCCGAGATCTCTAAGTCATCAGCCAGATACTTCGACCACTATACCATGAGGGCTGATAGAAGGTAGCGTGGGACATGCGTCCGTGGGATTGGCTGTCAGGACCTTTTCTCTGTGATTTGCGTCCAGCCGTAATATAGTGGGATTTGTGGCCGCGGCAAGTGTTTGGTATTATGGAGCATTCGCCATGATAGTAACCCACCCATCTTCAACATGCTTATGCGAGAGCAGGGACAAAGCACCACACATTGTAGGCCTACATATTAGTTGAATGTCCTGGTCCTCCATGTATCTCGCGCAGGATTTTCTATTCTAAACTCTTATAGTGTCAAATTCTAGGATTGAGGTTAGGTTGGTTAGTTTAAGTTTGTTCGGGATAGGTTAGGTTAGGTTAGTATAGGTTATGATATGGGAAAAGAAAGTACCAAAATGAGTAACTTCGAATGTTAGTATATTGCCACGGTCAAATTTCAGATCAAAACAACTTTCCAAAATATAATCTATATTGAGACGTGCTTAGTTTTACAGATTTGAATTTGTTGGACGAAAAATCCTACAACTTTATATTTGGCGGCTGAAAATCCCACCGATCGCAAGTCCCACGTAGTCAGTTAGAAGAATTCATGCAGCCATACAATTAAAATAAAGGGTAAAAAAAAGAAGATATTTCAAATATATTTTTTAAAAAGCATTTATTTTACATTCATTAATATTAATTACTTTTAGCCATTAGGCCTACATATGTCAACAATCAACATAATTAATAAAGTTAGAAATAATATTTTAGGATATAGGCTACAGAAGCAAAAAAAAAAAAAAAACACTGTTAATAAGAAAATAATTTAATAAAATTTTTGACAGTCTTAATGTGAATAATGTGAAATTTGAGTTTGAATCTAGGGATCTACGCTCTACATGCTTAGAGTTATATTAGAAATCTCAATTGTGTGATCAACGTTTTCTTTTAGTGCAGAATTTAGTTGTGGACTCACATGCTTTGGCTTCTTTTGGAAATGGCGCTAGACAAGTAGGAGAATTCTTGTCTGATTTCATACATTCTACCCTCGACTTTGTAGTCTCTGAGCTTGTGTCACTATCAGAAGAACTACCACCAGAGTAGCTAGGTCCTTTTAATCACCACTCATCTATGTTTCACACAATGTAATTAAAACAACAATAGACTACTAACACACATTAACGCCACATTTGCTTACAATTAGTTTCTACTGCAGACTCATTAGACTATAAAATAGGTGTTCCTCCCGCCTTTGTTGCCATGTGACGGTAGTTGGGGTAGTAAAGGGAGGGGAGGGGGGGGGGGCATTTCCTCTAACTTAATTGAAGCCTTCTCCTCTTGCGCCCACGACACATTTTACTGTGCAAGATATTTTACAAAATGTTGTGCTTATAGAATTGTGCCTCGTGAACATTCAAAATTAAACAAGATATGTTTTGCAAAACTATTTGAAAAGGCCTATTATATTTTACCTTGAACAAAATAAAACATGTCCTATTTCGGCCTTTTTTAATGTAAAACTTTTAAGTTGTAAACAAAATAACTGCGTCTGTTAGACGGTTACATTTTTTCATACTTTTTTTTTAACGTGTGAGTGATTGTAGAATTAATAACAGTCAAATGCTTGAAAAAACAAATAATTTTTGTAGTAGGAGGTTAAACCTCGAATTTAAAGGTTATCAATTGTTTAGAAAGAAAATATTACAATTTTCTACAAGAAATTGGGCCGTGTGTAGTGGGCCTTACGTTTAAGTTGTATTTTCGGTTTGCTATAAGGACTTATAAAGGAGGAAACCTAATATGAACAACCATCACGGCGCACCACTGCCCGTAGTTAACACGCTATGAACGGCTAGCACGCCAACGAACCAGCCAAAACGTTTATAAAATCTTCTTGCAAGTCCTAGTTGCCATGTAGAGGTCATCGGAAGCGGAGTTGATGGTAGTGGATGAAGTTTGTGCGTAGGAGGAAGAGTGTGAAACACAGTTTCTGATTGCATGAAATAATTAAGAAGAGGAGGAAATGTGATGAATATCATCATCTTTTCCCAAATCTCATGAAGCGTTTCAAACGAGGCAACTGTCGCCGGTCAACTATCGCTCTGTTGATTAACATAGTGGTAGATTGGGGATTTCACACGAAACAACTGATTTGCCCACCCGGTTAACAGTTGTTCATAAGCTGCCCACTATTGGCGATTTGTGAAATAGTTGCCCACCCGGCAACTGCTAGGTTAATCACGTGTTTATATAGTATCATTCGCACTGGGTAACAAGTGCCGGCCAGTATCTCATGTGGTACCACCTTCCAAGCACCTGTTGAAATGTATTCATAGTACGGAAGATCGTTGGTTTGTTTTTGACCACATATTCAAATATTTTGCAGTGGTTTTGAGTTTAATGGGATTATTAAGCATCGACGATCTTATATCTGAAGTGGAACAGCGACCGGCTATTTGGAATTTATCAGCTGATGATTACTCAAACAAGATAGTAATCAGGGTTGCCTGGGAAGACATCATCAGGAGATTTGTTCCGGGCTTTGATGCAAAGAAGCAGGATGAAAATAATACAATTGGAAAGTTTCTCTGCCTTCAGAACTTCTTCTCTCACATTTCCGAGTTCATAAAAAAAGTCAATTACATCTGAAAGTACTTTAAAAATGTATCCGCACTCGCCTTGTGATTTTCCTTCGCCTTTGCCTTTTCATGGTGAGCCGCAAAAAAATAACCTCGACCTTCGCATCTATAATCACAACGGACCAATTTTTTCGTGTACTCTGGCTATATTGGTACAGATTTCTCTGCTACAGAGCGATAGTTGACCCGCGATTTTTACAGGCGATAGTTTACCCGCGATTGTTACCGGGCGATAGTTGACCCGCGATTGTTGTCGGGTGATAGCTGTCTCGTGTGAAACGGTTCTAAAATGACGAAACTAAATTTTTCTTCTACCTTCATATGTTACAACATTACTTATTATTCACATACAACTTCAATCTCTCGGGGTCACGACGTACAGGCCGTTCGAGGCAAACGTAATTAATTTTCGGTAAAACATTCAGGCCATTCCATGCCGTGCTGGCCGTTCTAATTGGACTACATTCCATTGTAATTCATTCACAACAATATGACCGTTGCCTTGCCTTGCCGGTGTTCATAGTGGGTTTCTTCTTCAAGGCGATCAAAGTTAAAAGCCAATGTAATTTCATCGCACATAACATTATCTTACAGAATAACAAAGTCTAGATATTACCTAGCCGGACCTTTAGTATCCTCTCTGTCATTCATAAAATAATTCCGGCAACCCCTCCATAACCCTTGAAGACATCAAATGAGGTCGTCGTGACCTCAGGTTTGTGAACCACCCAGTAAACTGTATAAAAAAAACTGTAGCGTCAGCTCACAAGAAAGCTATACTGACCGAGCGGCCGCAGCATGTTGGCGAAGATAATGCCAACATTTGCGGATGAAGGGTGTCCTGTGGTCAACACAATGAACTATTCTCCAGTTAATATCGGTTTACTAGATTATAGCCATTACTTTTTAACTCAAGTAACTCCTCAATTATCCTAACGAGGCGGATTTGATCCCATTCCAGAACCACTTATTCAAGGAAATATCTGAAAGCGTCGGGGATCGAACCCTGTACCTATATATCTGTAGCCAGGGACTCTGACCATGAGACCACAGAGGTGGTCAAACTATTTTCATAAATAATATATTTATAATGAAACGTAACGTTGACTAACTTGTGTTTAAAATAAATTTAACTAAGAAAATCAATTACCCTAGTATATAATTTATATTTAATAGTAGACTCGTTCCGTTGGACGACTTTGTCAGTGGCAGACGATGTGTTATTCTGACTGTGACTCAGTCAAATCATAATAATACTCATCTCGGGTATTAATGAGAACCTGTTCTTTTGAAAACATGTTCATTTACAATTTTTTTTTTCTCTAGTAATAACGTTTGTAATTGATTAAGAAAGACCAAACCTGCACACATATCCATGGATCTTTACCGTTCCCTTCAGAACTGCGTATATGAATCTAGTCACTCACATAAATAGTTAATCGACAGCCCCTTCTCATATCGTAATTGGTATCGACCTTGAGATATCAATAGACCATCGAGAACTGGTCGATGATAACTGGATGGAGAAATAAGCAGCTGAAGGGGGGAGGGAGAGGGGCAGACTACTTATTGATTTATTCGGAGTGTGGACATTACAGAACCTACAGATGGTAATCTGTTGATACATTTTTTATTTCCAAAGCAAGTTATTTTTTGTGGCATGGACCTGTTCTACCCGTTATAATGTCGTGGGGAGAGTTAAGTAGGCTATAAGACCTCACTTTACTAAACGCACTATTATTATCATCCCAACATTCTGGTGGCAGATTAACAGTAACTGAATCTTCAGTCGTGTGTTTCGTGTGCTATTAACCAAGAGAAGAAATAAAAACCAGACGAATTTCCGCACATGCGCTGCTAGGTGAACCATGTTTCTGTCGCTGGAGGATCTTAGAGAGAGTAGGTGTTGATTTCCGCCTACCACATACGTGATCCAAGTAACACATTTACAAGAGAATGTGTGGCTAATAACTTCCCGTCTGCAATCGGCATATGTTAAGATGAAAATGTACTGTACAAGTACGATCTCATCTCACCGTACTCCACCCAGACAGCACCATAAACGTCGTTACTGCTACTTATACCAAATTTTGCTATTATTTACCAAAAACTTTTATTTTTTTAAAGGTATTTTTCTCAAACATGTCTTATTACTGGTCCTAGATATCTGCTTATTTACACTAATGAGTGTAGGAACGTGTAAGGTAGAATTTAGAGTAAATGTACCCACATTTAAAATACAGCCGGCTGGAATTTGCGTCCCAACATGCCCATCACCGGTAAATCAGACAAGACGAGAATGACGCTATATCCAGTGCGAGTAACTGATTAATTCAAAGTTTAAAATTATAAGAAGGGCAAGCAAAATGGAATTTAAACTACAACAACATGGGAGAGGAATGGGTAGCCACTGTGAAGAATAAGCCTTAGTATAAATGATCATGATGTAGGTAGGGTGAAGGGGACTAGAGAAAAGGCCAATGTTTTTGCAGTTTTTATAGCAAATCTCTTTTGACTAAAATAACTCAAATATTACTCCAGTAGAAACATAGATCTTAATTTTCTTCATACAGTGATATCAAGAGTTCTTTAAAATCTGTCAAGGATATCCTAGGAATTTAATGTCCACTTTTTCTCCTCATTTAAAATGTTTATCATCTAATTTCGCTATGATCATGACAAATATTCAACCACTGTTGAGGTCACCATATGAAGAAAATTAAATTATATATTTGTACTAGAGCAATATTTTATTTATACTCGCCAAAAAAAGTGTTGCTATAAAAACGAAAAAAAAACCACTGTCTTTTCTCGTGTACTTTGTCCCTCCACCTTAAACCACATTCATCAGTGTATAGCTCACGTACACACATAATACTGCCAACCTTACCAGTATAATATACCTATGATTTTGAAATGAGTATACTTAGCATTATAACCACATTTGATATGTTTTAAAAGCGTTATTTAAAAAAAAATAGTTTAGGGATGACACAATCTTTTGTCCCTTAATTGGGTAAACCTAACAAGATAAGTAGTACCCATTTTAGTGGTCACATAATCAAAAGGTGTCACTCTTGGAATGAACTAGCCTTCTGATTATGGGTAGATCAGGGTTTAAATCTCGGTTTGGTGTACTAAGGGTTTTACAAAGTTGTTTTCAAATTTTCCTATACACAAATGCGGGTACACTTTCTCTAAATTCAAACCTTTTCTCTCTAACATAATAGCGAAACTAGTACGTATGCGTATATTCCGAGATAGCAGTGAAACGCAGGAAAAGTGAAAAAAAAAATTATCATTAGACAATTACGTCATAAAACTCCTAAGATCTTCTAACATTATTTCAACGAAACATTTTATTTCCATAAAACCCTAAATTTCTAAAAAAAAAAAGTAGGAAGAATGTTGCTCTTTATAAAAACATTAGCTGTTTATAAACAAGATTAATCTTAGATTCAATTTTTGTTCATTTATTTGAGGTTTTTAATGTGCACTTTATTAACATACTGATTAAATCAGCACTCGATAATTTCTATGAACGAGAGCTAAAGAGCCTACCAATTTTGCTGAGAATGGTATTTTTCCATACCTTCCAGGGTTCTTTTACATGCGACAAATGACACGGAACCAACAGCTTCCCATCTCCTCCGAAGGAGGTTGTACTACTGATTTTCATCGCTCAAGAAAAATCCGTTGACTCCAGCTAGATGTGAACCCATGAACATCGGATTCTGAGGCGAGCACTCTACCTCAAGATCATCAAGGCAGAACTTAAATTACAGATTGCCAAAACTACTCATGAGTTTTCCTAAATAATTAGACCACTCGTTGGAGCAGTTAAAAATCACATAATTAGCTTATTGTTATTATATTATTATTGTTATTATTATTATTATTATTATTATTATTATTATTGTTATTATATATTATTATTATTATTATTATTATTATTATTATTATTATATTAAACACACATATAGATTCAACCATACAAGAGCAGTTTGGATTTACTGTATCGTATAATACAGGACCAAATTTTCTCTGAACCAAGGCTGTGCAAAATATGCTGATAAATTGACCCTCAAATCTGAATTGATTTAAATTCTCAAGGCCTGTTACATAGGAAGGCTATTCACGGCCCAAGGTATAATTAAAGGCGGCGTTTAAAATAATACAGAGTTAACATAGGCCTATTGGTTTGATATATTGTCATGATATAGTTCCTGCCGTCAATGTCGGGTGTGTAATGATGACCAGACTGTCCTAAATTAATTCAGTAACTAGGTCATGAATTTGTATAACCCTGAGTTTAGAAAGTGCCCTTCAAATATTCCAAATAAAACATAAGAACAGTCAGCTTGTTTAATTTTCTCACACTTTTCTCACCCGGTAAAAATCTAAATTAAACGGATAATCAGAGACATTTGTAGATTGTTGCCAGAGCTATAGTAAGATTCTGGTAGGAAGAATAGCTTAGAAAATACAAATTTTTTTGCGGTCAACTGATAACATTTTACTACATTATAATTATTATTATCTATCAAAATTGACAGTTGGAGATCACATGACTTGAGTATGAGTATACTAAATAGTTTTAAAACTTTTGTAACTGTTAAATACTGTTTTTTTCTACCAGTATTCTACTATATATAGCTAAAATTGACAGGACTGCCTTAAAAAGTAAAGGCCAAGACTATTGTCCGCTATACCTCTGACAAAACATCTTGCGAATGTGAGGAATGCCAGGTCTCCACCGTGGTTCGGATTCCACGTTAAACTGTAGGTCCTTCATTTCATCTCACAATCACCCTACCATTACACATTAGCGTAAGTGCGTATAACCCGAACGAGTAGTAAGACGCAATGCTAATAATAATAATAATATTGTCCGCTGACAGTCAACAGTCAACAGTCCACACCTTCCTTCAAATCACAAAATAGTAGACTAAAGCCGCCTTCTGGGAGTTTTTACTTAGATGTCGACAGTTCGTCAACTAAATTCAAATTACGGTCGAAACTCTTTCTTTGGACTGCCAGCGATTCAACATGACGGAATATTCCCTTATAGTTGTAGCATGAAGTTGAAAAAATGATTGAAATTATTAATGCAATCGAAAAAATAGAAGAGGAAGAAACAAATAATCTTACAAAGATACATCCAGGATTCTATTAAAACTCGTGGATCGTTGCAGCGATGCTTGCAATATTATTGCACTAAAATGTTTTCTAGATTTTTATTTGGGAAAATAAATAAATAATAAGATCTCACTTGACTTTCTAATTAAAAGTTTACTCGTAAAATATTAACAAATTACATAGATATTTAACTTTCGTTGTTTGATTTGAATCAACACTTGTATTTTTCCTCTTCCGTCCACGATGAGATATTTAAAATAACCCCTCTACTAGTTATCTATCTATTCGTTGCACCAAACCACTCAAGTAAGAATTATTAAGCTGTTATTATTTTTAACCAAAAATAACTATTTTGTTTACCGATAAACAATAATACAGTATTTTAAACAACACTTTTTTTAATTGCTAAAATAAATAAAGTATTGCTCCATTAGAAATATATAGTTTAATTTTCTTCACATGGTGAAATCAACAGCTGTTGGTTATCTGTCATGATCATGGCGTCATCATCTAACAAACTTTCAAAATGAAGAGAAAAATGTCTCATACTTCCCAGAAAATTCTTGAAAGGCATTCAAGAACTGTTGATGTCACCACTGAAGATAATTTAACTATATTTCTACTGAATGATATTTTATTTATTTTACCAAATAAAAAAGTTTTGATTTAAAAACCCTGCAAAAACACTGGCCCATTCTCGAATCCACTTCACCCTCGCATCGAACTCAAAGATAATGTGAGATGATAAATCTGAAATTCATACCCAATATTTCCTCCAGCAGGTAAATCTGTGCCAATTGTAAGTTTTAGGGTTAACTGAAGTAGTGGTCAAACAGTCCAAGAGTAGGTATTATAAATAAACGCTAAATTTCACACTTCTAGATTTGTATAGTGAAAACGCAAAGAATCAGATTTCTGAATCCTGAAATAACCTGCACAAACAGCTAAGCGGCCCAAGGTGTTTAGGTCAATAGAAGTAAAATTTTATGTTAAATAAACACCAGATGGTTTCCCACTCTCCCTCCACACCAATGTGAGTATATACGTCATAAAGTCAAACTTCCTCATATCTAACAAATTAGCATAGTTAGTAAATATGCCCAAACAAGTAGTAAGGTGGGGTAACAAAATAAAAAAAACTTTCCTAATTTCTGACAAATTAGTATAATTATCCGGATAGCCCGAACAGATATTATAACGTGGTGCACTCGTATAAAGTATTTGAATGACTTGTGTTTTTTTATGGGTGACCTACTCTAAAACGATTTTGTCAGAACAATAATTGATTTAAAAAATAAAGTGATACGGTCTGTTATTTCTCTACAATTCGGCGTTCCTGCTCATAAGTGATGGTATTGTGAAGTTGTGGAGAGGGTTGAAGGGGGTCTGAAACACACACTTGTTAACGTACCTCGAGAATAAGGATGGGAGGGGGAGCCATTCCAACCAATCAATATCACGTTAATAACGGGAGAAGATATGGGCCAATCAAACATCTTTTTAATCGCGGTTTAGTCTAAATCAGTCCTTTATTAGGCTACTCTTTCTATAACTTTATTCATCTGGCGTTACTTGATTAAAAAGTTGTTTTAATAAATATGTTGAAAATTACCTGTTCAAGGTCTTTATTCAGCGATATTTTTTTGCATGGATCGTGATGTTTAAAAAAATCCATCATTATTCCAGAACAGGGAAATTTACTTAAATAACCTCTAATCACAAGTTTATGGTTTTCTTTATATACTTTTTATATTTCGTATAGCTGACATTCTTTAAAAACAAAACTATTTACTATATAAAAGTTAAAACAACACCTTGTTCAAGGTCATGGCTTATTGTTTATTTAATGTGTATTCTTAAAGTTTTATGAAATATATCCATATAAGCTTAGGACAACCAAATATAACCAACCTTCCTCACTAAAAAAGAATTAGGTGAAACTCATGCACAAATAATATATTTCTTTATGTCTCATGTGTCACCGTGTTCAATACCTTATTTTTATAGGCACAATATAAATAATAAAATATTCTAGGACCCGTTTGGCTTTAAATTAGCGGTGGGTTGAATCTTATATTTCTTGAATCCAAATATAGAATCATAATCTTAAATTTTCTTTCGAATCTCGAATTAAAGTTCTAATTGATGATTTAAAAAAAAAATCTACAATTTAAGTTAAAATGGAAATATTTCAAATCTTGTTTTTAAGTTGTTTGGTGCCACTGACAAATTATAAGGCCTATTTGGTTGTTTAGTCATGTCTATTAAGTCATAAACAAAATTAGAACGCTTTTTTATATATAGTTAATTAACGACCTACATTAATACAATTTTGTCATTTTTTGTTACTCTCAAAACTTCAAAAGTCTATTTAGTTCCTTTTAACAGTGGCTTGAAATTTGCTATATTAAGTCAAGGTCTTCATAATTGTATTCAATAATTTTGATATTTTCACGGATCTCAAATGTCATAGGAATAGAGGATTTAGGCGTCCCATATCTTTTTAAATTGATCTCTCATTATATTTGATTATATCACAAATATATTAGTCTATTAATATAGGCTCAAAGTAGGGTATAATAAATAATTTTTTTCTAGTCACAGCTTGTGATATTATTAATAATTATTAGGTCCATACAATATTTGATCAAATAAAAAAATACTTTACTTTAATTACCATATAGGATAAAATAAATAATACATTATTATTTGGACCAATTGACCTAATCAACAGTAATTTATCCTAGGAAACATAATATAGGGTTTAACTAATATTATTTTATTCTAAGTAACATTTGATATCTTGAGATCTACACGATATTTGAACTGGCTACAAATAGCCTATATGTTAGGGACAGTGGATGTACTTTGGACAGAATACAACTGGTTCTAACTGCCAGTTCATGTTAGGGACAGTGAATGTTCATTGGACAGAACACAAGTGGTTCTAACTGCCAAGTCATGTTAGGGACAGTGGATGTTCATTGGACAGAACACAAGTGGTTCTAACTGCCAAGTCATGTTAGGGACAGTGGATGTTCATTGGACAGAACACAAGTGGTTCTAACTGCCAGTTCATGTTAGGGACAGTGGATGTTCAATGGACAGAACACAAGTGGTTCTAACTGCCAATTCATGTTAGGGAAAGTGGATGTTCATTGGACAGAACACAAGTAGTTCTAACTGCCATTCATGTTAGGGACAGTGGATGTTCATTGGACAGAACACAAGTGGTTCTAACTGCCATTCATGTTAGGGACAGTGGATGTTCATTGGACAGAACACAAGTGGTTCTAACTGCCAGTTCATGTTAGGGACAGTGGATGTTCATTGGACAGAACACAAGTGGTTCTAACTGCCAGTTCATGTTAGGGACAGTGGATGTTCATTTGACAGAACACAAGTGGTTATAACTGCCAAGTCATGTTAGGGACAGTGGATGTTCATTGGACAGAACACAAGTGGTTCTAACTGCCAGTTCATGTTAGGGACAGTGGATGTTCATTGGAC
>JBCFYV010004420.1:0-21599 GCA_039000515.1 Timema cristinae
TAATAAAAAAATTAAATTTTGAAAAATTTTACCGTGCAGATATTTTTCATAAACCCAACTTTCGAATGACCTCCCCCGATTCCTCCCCAAAAATGTTTTCTTCCCTTTGTAAATTTGTAAAACTCTATTTCCATTTTTAATAAACAACAAAAACGATATATATTTAAATATGAAACTTGTATCCCCCAACCCATCTTTTTTTTAAATTTAAGTAAGTTTAATTTATTTAAGATGATTTTAAATCAGGTTGTGGGGGCAAAGGTGTTTGGGGGCGGTCCCCTTAAATGAGAAAATTCGTGAGGAGCCTTAAAAAAACACTTTCTTGACTTTGGAAATAATATCGGAACTTTTCAAAAAAACGTGATCAAATTTTATGAACCTTATAAAACACATGCCCCAGACAAGTCACGTGAATTAACTTGGTGTAAATACTTTTAAACCCGCCATTTAAATATGTAGGCCGCACTGTCTGCAACCACACCAAAAAAACCTTTGTCGTTTTTTTTTTGAGGGGCCACAGGCCCTAAAGTGTAAAACAAAAATCCCGTCAAAATTTCATGTTTTTCATAAAGGGAGCGGGACTTTAAAATTTCGTTTACCTATTTTGCGCCCCGAGCAGCTTGAAAAATAATGAAACCCAAACCTCTATAAACCTTTTGTTACCCAACTCTATTTTTTTTGTTTGTTTTGTTTACCATGGAAATCATTGTAAAAAATATAAGAAAAAGGACCAAAAGAAAAGTGACGCGCGGGTTTTAGCGACAGGGAAAAAAAAATGTGAATGAAGTAAAAAAAAAAGGTTGGTTTTGAAGTACAATTTTTGACTTCTTCAGGGGAGCCCCCGGTTTTAAAGTCGGGGGACTGGGACCTAATTTTCTCTGAAACGGGGAAGATGTTCTTTTTTTGAAGCCTAGAAAAGGTTGTGCTAAGACATTATAGAGAAGGGTATCAATTTGTTTTTGGCATCATCACCTAAAATACCGGGAAAAAACGCGGGGAATTTTTTTATATTATTGACAGTTCAGACCACAATTCACAGTTACCAAAAAGTATATTTATTTTACTTAAAGCCTTTTATGCCGCAATTTTTCATGGCTTAGTTTTTAAAAAAATTTAACTTGGTCCCGGGATAGGTAGGACTTTTTTTTAAAAAATAACAATCCCAAAATTAAAAAAAATAAAAAATATATAATTATATTAAGTGTGTTCTGGACCTGGCTCCAATTTAAAACCTTTGCCCCTTTTGACCCCAATTTGTGGACTATCATTGCGTGTTTGTTGCAACACCCCTTTTGAGTCCGTGACCATTTTCCCTCTGATGGTTGCTATAAATATCCTCCTTCCCCCCCCAAATTTTTTGACCTGCTTTCCACATCCGCCCCCCCCTCCTCCCAACCCCTGGACATGTTGGTTCTTGATGATTGTTAATTAGATATTGAGGTCATTTGCCCCGGGAAAGGGGGTTTTTCCCTCGCGCCAGTATGTAGGCGACAAACAAAAATAGATATTGAGGTATTTCCCCCGGGGCAACGGGGGTTTTTCCCTGGCGTCAGTTGACGGGGGGCTCGGCACGAAGGCGTTGGCTGAAAGCCTTTGAATGAAATGGTTTCTGTAAAAGGTCGTCCCGGAACAGAGAATGAACTTCGCTATGGTTTTTGCTTTTAGAGTGTGGTAATTTGTTCGAGACCCACCTCCCCCTTCGCCCCCCTGACCCCAAAGACTCCCGGGGGGGCAAGTGATTGATAACATTGGGTTTTTCCAATGAGAAAAACATCGCAACCCTGGCCCCGGGTTTGGGCGGGCAACGGGTTGGGACAAGAATAGATCGTGCCCTCGGCAACCGGTTTTTTTTCCTAGACGTAATCATTGTCGAACTCTAGCATCTCTAATTATGACAATCAGGGGCCTCGAACCCACAGTTGGGGGCCATCCCCCCGTCAAAAAAGCTACTAAAATTTTTGTTTGGTAGCGTTTTTCGAAATGCCTGGAAATGTACCCCCACCCGCAGCTCTCGGACGGCCCCAACCTGGGTATTTTCCTATCCCCCCGTAACCCTTGCAGTTTTTTCGAAACTCTGCTTCAAATTTATCAAATCAGGGGCCCTCGGAACCCACAGTTGGGGGCCACTACCCCCTCACAAGTCTATAAAATTGTTTTTTTGGTAGCGTCTGTCGAGATGTCTGAAATGTACCTCCACCCGAAAATTCGGACCGGAAAACCCTGATTTTTTTTCCTATGACGAATCATCGGTGTTATGTCCAACCCTGGCCCCAGTTGCGGCCCGACAAGACAAGAAAGATATTGAGGTCTTGCCTCGGGCATCTGGTTTTTCCCGGGGTTGCCAATTGTAGCCCAGAAAGTAAGGGGGTCTTGCCTGGGGAAAAAGGGTTTTTTCCTGGCAGATGTGGGCAGAAAAGCAAGAATAGTTATTAGGTCATTCCCCCCGGGAGGGGGGGGGGTTTTCCCCCGGGCGCAGTTCGGCTCACGAACAAAATAATTTCCCCTCAAAAACCCTTTGGGGGTTTTCCCAATGACGTAATCATTGCGTGTTATGTCGCAACCCGGGCGCCATTTAATGTGGGCAGAAAGACAAGAATAGTATTGATCTTTGCCCGGGCAAGGGGTTTTCCCTGGCGTCAGTTGACGGCTCACGAGACAAGAATAATCTTGACTCAACAACCTTGGGGTTTTTTCCCAATGACGAAATCATTGCGTGTTATGTCGAACCTGGCCCCGGGGCTGGCGGGCAGAAAAGAAAGTGGGGACAAGATAATATTGCCCCGGTCAGGGGTTTCCCCCGGGCGCCGGGTATGGGGAGAAAGACAATTTGGAAACAAGAATAGATATTGAGGTCATTGCCCCTGGCAGTGGGTTTTCCCGGCGCCGGGGTTGGCGGGCAACAAAAATTTTGGACAAGATTAGAAATTGCCCGGGAGATGGGGTTGTGGGGCAAACAAGGCAAGTTGGGACTCGTAAAAAAACAAGATTTACAAATATATATTTATTTTTTAAACATCCAATTTAAAAATTTTTTTCAGGAATGAGCTATTTTCGTTATATTTTTTTTTCTACAGTGTCTCTTAGATGGTTAGAAAAATTTGGGTTTTTAGTTCACAATCCAACATTTTAATTTGCCCCAAACCGTGATTTAAAGTGTATAGAAGTACCCTGTTTTAGACCGATTTTTGATGTTTTTTTTCCACCGATTTTTGTTCTAGGTCGTGAACCCATCGATTCTGTTAGCGTGTCGCATACATCCACGACGAGTGTTTTCGATCAAATTGTTGAATAGGCGCGACGGGGGTTCGCCACATGCCCCGTCGGTCGACGGCGACGTCGATGAGGCCCCAACACCTCACAAAGACGCCCCCACAAGGTCTGATAGGGACCCGTTTGTTTCCCGGCGTCTTGTTTCTCTTTGATGACGCCCCAAACGGTCCCGCAATGGCCCCCTCAAGAGTTTTCGTGATTAGTCGGGTAATTTCGAGGAGGTTTGAGTTTTGGGTAAAAAAATTTTTGATATGATCGACTTGTAGGGCTCTTTTTTCTTGCCATTCTTAGGGGTTTTAAACACGGCGCTTTCCCCTCCACATTTTTTATTGGCATGGGCGTAAAAGTTGTTCTTGCACTCATGCCGACGATGACTGTTTGGGTCGACTCCTCCAGCGGGAACAATGTGTTGAAAATACTGGTGACGGGAGGGGTTTTTCGCAGGCTTTGCTTTGCTACGCAAACGTCTTGCCCTTCCCATGATGCTCAGGGTTATGGCCGGCACACCGCCGGACCCCTTTTTTTATGGCGCACGCCGTCGGACAGGGTCTTAAAGGGGCGATCCCCCCTACATTTTGGGAAAAATCTATTGTAATATCTCAAAAATTTAGCGTCGTTGGGTATGATTGGTGGGGAGAATAGTTTTTGGAAAAGTTTTCCCCGGAATGTTCGGGGCGCGATAGAGAAGGGTACAGAACAGAAGGGCCGCAAACTTGATGCGATGCTTTGAAGTTGTAGTTATATGGGACGTGCGAAAATTTTTTTTGCGTATAAATCCAAAAATGCGACTTTCGCGGTGAAAACCAAAACGGCAAAGTATTCCCCCACGCGTTCTTGTCGTTAAAGAGGGCGACCAAGGCCCCAGGTTTGGTGTGCGGTGGGTGTTTTTGACTAAGCGACAGGTCGACTATTCTTGCGGGTAGTTGTCAGCGGAAAATCCCCGACCGTACAGAAGGGAAACCCGGACTTGTTTTCAGCGCACGCTTTTGGGGGTGTCCACTTAAATCTCCAGTCCAAAAGCCCCCAAAACAAAGGCAGAGCGAAATTCCTACAAAAACTATGTGCCATCACATGGTGCGACCCAATTTAATTTTTTCGTGACGAACAACCTCTGTGTACGATCTACGGGGTGTAACGTGTTTTTTGACAGAAACTTTTTTTTTCTGCCCCCTTGACGTAGACGGTTTCGCACCCGCTGTGGCACGGGGAGAGGGATTCGAGCAGGTGTAATCCACATCCCCGTAATCCCAGGGATACCGTCAGATTGTTGCTATAAGTGGGCTTTCTTTCGGATCGGTGGAAATTTTTTTGATAGCGTATGGAGGTTTTAACACCCGTGTTGAATTAATTCCCCGAATACAGATAAAACACTCGTTCCTTTGACGAAAACTCTTTTTGTTGTCGTCGGAAGCTTTGGGAAACCAAAATGCGTCCATATTTTAAAATGAGGGGGAAAAGGGCGGGAAGCCGTTTATTTACTTCCATAATCGGCAAAACTTTTTGCCCCTTGTCAATGGTGAGATTTTTTGAAAACTCCCGTACCGATACAGTTGAGGGTTTCGGTGAGAGCTGGGGTGAAGTACTTCGATGCCAGAAAACCCGTGTTCGTAAAATTTCCCCAATTGTGTCATGTGGGGGGGACAGATTAGGCGGGAGTCGAAGCCTAGGAGATATCCCTTGGGAAGGCTTCTCGTTTTGATGTCGCCCCCTCGTTCATGAAATGGATACCCTTCCAAAAAACGCGTGTGGTAGGAAAGCATAGTTCCGTTTGAAAAATGGGGATGTAAGGGTTTCACGGTACTTTTTCCCCCCGCCCCAGTACAGCGGAAATGGTTCATCCCCGTAGGATGAAATTTGAACGGGTTTTTGGTGGCGTCTCCTTTTAAGCGGCTTTTTTGACACAAATCCCCGATAAACCGTTTGGGTTTAACTGGCCGGTGAATACTTTGCCCAGCGTTTTCCCCCTTGCACCCCGTGGGAAATAGTGAGTGTTTTTATTAAAGGGGGTGATGGGATACTTTGCGGGACTGACTTTTAATCTTTGCTGTGCCAACGTATAAAGGTGCTACTTTGCACCCTCACTAAAAAGCCGGGCTTCAACGATTAAAACCTTAAAGGAGGGGTTCGGGGACCGCCATAAGACTAAACCCGCCCGCGGGAAGGAAAAACCACTCGGAGTTCGGCGCCGTTCAAAAGGTATTTTTTTGGGTTAAACCCCGTCGCCGTGTAGATACCCCAAAAGACCCACCGCCCCTTACTTTTTGTGGGGGTCGCGACGGGCCTCAAATCCCTTGTTGTTGGCGTTCCCCTCCTCAAAGATTCCGGGGGTGTTGCAAACCCCACAGCCCGCAAGTCAAAGCGTTCTTTTGGCTTCACTGTTGTAATTGAGCGGTCTCAATGTAGATTTTATAGGCTAGTGTTGCGGGGGCGGTGTACGTTTTTGGTTTAAAAACACGTTCCACCTGCTAAATTGAGAATGCAGCCAATTTTTTGACGGGAGCGATCTGATCCACCTCGGGTGAAAGGCCCCCATGGGTTTTTCATGGGGCCCCCCCGGAGATGAGCATTTTCTGGAAAAAAAGATATAAAACTCCCCTTGCCCCGGAAAGGGAAAATTTCGATGGGTGAATCATCGGGGGGGGAAAAGAGACGGGTTTTTTCGGCCTTTGCCCGCTTTAAAGACGGGTTTTGAGTGGGCAGGGAAAAGAGATCGAGTTCACTGCTGGCCACTCGCGGACGGGGGGGTGTAAAAACGACATTTTAACTAAAAAATTCTTTAGTTCTTTTTTACCTTTTACGTCGGGTGACGACCTTAGAAGCGTCGTTGCTTTTTTTACGACCCCCCTTTTACCTGAGCCGGCATCAGGTGTTGATCTTCTTTTAGCCTTGCGTTTCAAGTTTTTTTTCCAGCTCGCCGACACGTTCCCCGTAGGGCCTCTTTAAAAGGACCCCCTTGATTGGCAATTTTCGGAGACACGTCGTACCCGTATGAAGCGCCCTTTTTTTCCGATGGCTTTAGCCCCACTTCCGAAAACGTACGAGTTTTAAAAAGACCACTAAAAAAAAACTTCCTATCCCCCCTCTTTGATAGGGAAACCCGTGGTAGATCGAAGATTTTCCCTGTTCCAGCCTGGTTGAGTAGTATCTTTGGTAGGGACAGTTCATGTTGACCTTTCCGAAATGAAGTTTCACGCACATTTTTTCCAAAACTCGAATGTACAGGTTCCCCCGTGTCGGTTCTTTATTTTTTCCAAAGCTTTAAATTTTTCCTTTCTAAACCCCGGCAGTAGTGCAACGGGTCTGCTAATTCTTATGTATCCCCGTAGAATAGTTTACGTTGTTGATGCCGACTTTTGTAACAGCGGTGCCAAAAATGTCCCCACGGGCTGGGGGTCGCGATATCCGTGTGATGTACATTTGCAAGGGAGGCCAGAGAATGTTGGGGGCGTGGGAGACTTTGGTATTTTTATCGATTAGGCTTAGGATAAAAAACCGAGCGTGACTTAGTTGGGGCTTGATAAGGTAAACAGCTGTATATTTGGTAAAGAAGAGATAACTTCCACTTTTTTTTGGGGTTTGTGTACTTGAATACAACTCCGGAAAATCCCCTTTAAAAGCCTCTACTTCTTTTTAGAGCTTTGATAAATTTTCGTGGATAGTGCTGTAGTTTCCCAGCGGGAAATCTTGAATATTTTTTCCCACCCCGTTAGCGTCCCCATTTGACCATACATTTTTGCCCCTGGGGTACGGTGGTGAAAGAACAGGGATATTGAAATTAGCCAGAGCGACTTCCCCCCGCCCTTCGAGTGTAAAACGGTAAGGAAGTTGCGTGGTAAAAATTGTGGGGTATTTTTGGGGAAATATCCCAAAAGGCTGTGTCGGAAAAAAAGATGTAAAATTGGGCCTTCATGGTAGTCGTTGACGTAACTGGGGGGGGAATCCAGGAATTAAATTTGGGGGGGGTAAACTTTCCACTGCACGTACACTTCTTTTGGGGCCTTTCCTTGAACGTAGTATTTTATCAACTTTAAAAGTTTCGGGGAGACGTACGGTTGAAAATTCAGGTTCGTAAAAACGTCCCCTCCATTTCTTCGCCGCAAGTGGGGTGAGTCTGTAGCAGGTTGTCGAAACACGACACACTGTTTGAAAAATCTCTTCCCCCAATTTGCTTTCGTAGCCCTTTTAAACAGTTTTTTGGTTTTTGCTAATACGCACCTTCACCGATTTTTTATTTTAGGTTCGAGCTTGGACCCCCTTTTCCCGTACGATAATTCTGACTGAAGCACTTTTATTTTTCTGAAACGCGGGGGGTGCCATCTTGATACTGGAATGTTTGGGCCCCGTTGTAACGTCGACTAGGGCTTGGGGGTTTTTCACTTTCCCGTTTAGTTTAAAATTTCGGGTAAAGTAGCGCCACATGCGTCCTTTCAGAGTTTTTAAACCTTCACATGCTTCCCTTCACGTCTGGATTAGAGTGGTGTATAAGCAGCCTTCGCTTGAAAAAATTCCCGGACTAGCCGTCCCCGTGGAACTTCCCCCCTTGCGTCTTTATTAGGGTTTACGACCGTTTTTGCTTAAAAATGTCCGAAAGGCGTCTTCACTACGCCCCCCTCTTGGGAGGGAGCGTCCTCCCCCAAGCCATTTCTAAACCGTCGAGACGTGGCAAGTACACTGCACCGCGTTGTATTTTCGAGACTTTTTATCGTTGAATCGGTTTCCCAGAGATCGTCAATGTTTGACCCCACGATTTGTTGCGGGGAAAATTTTTTTAGCACGGTTTGTGAAAGGAAAACGTCCTGTGCACGAAGCCATTCTCGTATTTTTTTTGGATTTTTTTGGACCATTTATGAGCGACCCCCCGCCCCCCAAACCCTGCAGGATGAGAAGGGTGTAGTAGATGTCGGCTGACGTTCCATTAAGCTCTGAACGGCAGCCCCGGTTTTTCGTCCCCCTCTCTTCATTTTTTTCTTTTGGGCGTTGCGACGGGGGTAATGTTGTGGTAGGGCGTCGGATCTCTAAGGGGCGCAAACGTTTCGGTTCAAAATAAATTTTTCGGAACGTTTATTCGAAAACGCCGTGAAAACTCTCCCCACCCTGACGGTTCGTTTGTGTCTTCTTGCTCTCCCAATCGTTGACTAAATCCACAATATTGGACCCCGAAAGGGCTATCTTGAATACTTCTTCCCCGTTTGAGTCCCAAAGAGAGCCCCCCTGGATTAATATTTCTAGAAAAAGTTCAGTTTTTTTACGTGCCGTGCGGTACAGTTTTAAATTTACGTTGGGTGGGAATTTTACGACACTTCAGGGGGGGCGGTGGGGGTGGTGGTGGTGGTTTCAGGGGTGGGGGGTGTTGACAAAAGGTAGAAGCCTTTTTAGCACTTGTTGGTATAAAAGTCCTTTTGATTGTCGTCAATTTTTGAAGCGGGTTTTTTTCCATTTCCTTGCCCCCAACCGGAGCCCAAAAGATTTGTTGCCGGGGCCCGTTTTTGTTTGGGGGTGTTGCTCTTTAAACGGTGTAATGTTTCCGGGGACCCAAACACTTTTTCGTGGTTCCATTACTTACTTGTTTAATAAGGAACCGAGGACCCCGCTGTTAGAGGGGGCAAAAAAAGTAAGGGAAAAAGAACGCTCCTCTTTAAACAGTAGTCGTCTCTTCTTTTTCCAGCCTTCCTCTTTTTTGCCCAAATTTGGCAACACTCTTGTGAGCACGTAACTTTGTCTTCTGCGTTTTTTTTTCAGGGGTACCCGCCCTTTTTTAAAGTTTGTAGGCACACTCGAAACGGTCAACCGTTTTTTGTGGGCTGTTTTCATAAAGGGCGATCTTTTTTGGGGGTTTGCGATACATCGCACTTTTAGAAGAGGTGCCTGTTCAGCATTTGGGACTCATGGTTATGAAATTATCTGTAAGCGGGAAGTGTCGGTTTTTTTTATGCTTTTGCGCGGTGATTCACGCAGTAGCCGACTTTGTGCGGGTTCTATTCTGAACCATTCGGGTGTACCTTGTTTGAATCAGCAAATATACCCGTGGGCTATTGTGCATCGGGTAACCTTTGTAAAACGGGGGGATTTTCAGGACAGATTTTTCGTGAAAGTTTTTGAATTGAGCTTTACCCCGGGGGGATTTTTAAAAAGCACGATATAATGTGCGTTTAAGGAAATTCTTTTTGGCCCTTGCCCTGAGGGAAATTTTTTGGAAGGGGTTCATGACGCTAATATTTTATGGTGGCCCTTTGGTGAAAAGATCGACGACCACTTGTTGGTTTCACGCATAGGCGTCCAGGATAATCACTGTGGAAGTCATTAAGACGTCATCCATTTCCGGCAAAAACCTTAAGAAATTATGACGTTTGGGGGAAATTGTCCCCCCTTTTTCGAATCCCGGGTTTCCATAAAACATAACCCGTGATTTTTTCAAAAATTTAAGTACCATTGGTCCAAGTGACGGATAAGTCTGCTACAAATGTGACTTTCCACAGCCGGACGGGCGCTTTTATGGGCCCAAAAAGGATGTTTTTAAATTGCCAAATGTTTGAGATGGGCTTTTTAAACTATATGAGCTTTTTTTTATGGATGGAGGGAGGTGCGGGGTAGACTTAAAACACTACAAACAAATTTTTACAATATTTATTTACAATAGGAAAAAGTATACACAAGTGTAAAGTAATGTGAATATTTACAATATATAATTGTTTTTTAAAAAACATAGCTGGTTTTTTTTCAACATGAAAAGTTATACTGTGAATTTTACAATATAGGGGGGGTAGGGCCTCGGTACAAAAAAAAAATAAATATATATGTGAAAGTTTAAAAAAAAAAATATATACATCTCTACCATATTTTACTGAAAAAAATATATACAAACAATTTTTTAGATTTAAAATAAAAATTATACAATCATTTTTTCAGAAAAAAAAAAAAAAAATACAAACAATGTATTAGATTTAAAATAAAATATATTCAAACATTTGGCTGAATTAAAAAAATATCAAGTAAAATTGACTAGAAAAAAAAAGGGAGGCAAGGACTGTACGGCAAAAAAAAAAATATAAAAAAAATAACCCGGGTGATAAAAAAATATAAAAAAATATTTTGTTTTATCAGAAAAAAAAAATGAAAAAAAATCTCAAATCTTTGAAAAAAAGGTTGCAGTGGAACTGTCTAGGGTGGGAAAGAAAAAAAGATGATTATTTAGCCCCTTAAAGATCACCTTTTTTCGTGGCGAGCGGTTTACAAGGGCTCTGAAACCCCCAAAGGCAAGTATTAAAATCATCTTTATCCCGGGGTTTGGTGTACACGGGCCGGGAACTTTTGTCGCGAAAAGGGACATACAGTCCAAGCCTTTTTTTACAATTGTGCGGTATTGTATGTTTTTTCCCCGCCTGTTCGGTGACCCCTCGCTTTCAAAAAATTTGAAATTAACATGTTCCCGGTTGCCATAGTTTTTGGGATCCCGCGAACCTTGCACACCCTTTTTTTTTTTTGGCAGGATCACCGCCAACGCAAACTCGGTAAGGGAATTTTTGGGACCACCAGATACAAGGGCTAATTTTAGCTTTTTGGACCGTAATCCTGAAAAATTCATCAGTGAGGTCACCAAAAGTCTCCGGCGGTGGACTCCAAACGCCCGGGGGGTTCAGTGAATAAAACCTTCGTATCATGAATAAAACGCGGTCCCCCAATTGTTCAAGGATGCTGTTAAGTGCAACCAGCCCTGCAGTCGTGTGCACGCCACCGCCACACTCGGTTTAGGGGTTTGGGCGCAACACGTCACGGCCCTCCTTTTAATTGAGGAACTAACCCCATCATTTACATCAATCACCTGTCCAGGGGATGACGGATCCGTCAGGGCTTGTTGGGCCCCTGATATCGTTGACAACGGTAGTGTGGTAAAACGGGTTTTGCCCAAAAAATTTCCCCCTAGTGAATTTAAAAAAATTTAGCCCAAATGCGGGGGACCCCGGGTTTTTACAAACGAGCCCAAAACTAGTTTTTTTTCCCCTTCCCCTTTTTCATAATTTTGAATGAAAACTAACTTTTTCCCCCTGTAGGGTTTCACCCTCTGGCCTCCCTGGGTTTTTGTTTTTTAAATTTTAAAAAATATCAATGTACCGTGAAACAACCCTCCAGAACGGTCTGACGGTCTAAAAAATACATTGTTTTTCCCCCACTTGTCACTGCTTCAAAGGTTGCCCTTTTTCAACGGGGTTTCCGGATCTCGTCAATACCCAGACCCTGTCAACCCTCGATTTTTTTGTCGTTTTGCTGAACCCCGCCTTGGTTTTTTCCTCCCGCATTTCGCCCCAAAAGAACATTAGCTTTTCGTGCATCCGTGTAGGCAATACGGGCTGGAAATAAATCCGCGGGGGGCTCACTGTAACTTTGGTATGCCTTTACTTTTAATCTATAGACGGAAAAAATTTGGTTCCAAGGAATTTTGGGGTGGCCGACTGGGTATTTTTTTTGTACTTTAAAAGTATGGATACAATGAACAACATCCAAGTACTTGATTTCTCCCCCCAAGAAAGGGCTGTTTCGTGGGAAAGTTTACACATTTTACGCCCCCCAAAAAATGCTCCCCGGGATGAGAGGTTCCTTGGTATACACCCCCCGTGCCGGAGACAAATTGCTGCAAGCCTTGTCTTTGGGGTTTTCATCGATTAAAATGCCTCCCCCCATCTCTCGACCGTGAGCCGGGATTCTTAAAAAATTTTTTTCCCAAAAAAGCCCCTGGCGCTTCAAACGCGTTTCCCCTGGTCTCGGGGGACTATTTTGACGGGGGGGGGCCCGTCAGGGTAAAAAAAGGGGGGCCCCTGCCAATAACAGCCCCCCAAAAAATGGAAGACGGGTTTGGGGTATTCAGCTTTAAAAACCGTCTACACTCGCCCTAACACTATTCCCCACGGCCCTTAACCGCAGAAGAAAGGACACCGCGTTGTGGGCCTCCCAGCAGGCCCATTGTACATGACGTGCGATGTTGGTCTGCGCCCGAAGCCACCGTTAGGGATAATACCCAAGTTTCTCTTAAAAAAGGACTTTGGCGGTAAACCAAAATGGCCCCTCCAGCTATGTCACGCCTCTCTGAAAGGGTTTCCCCTTTGCTTTTCTCCATGAGCATCTCCCAAACATCAGGAGGCCTTCCCTGGATCTCTACATCTTCACACAAAAGTTCCCCAAATCGCGTTTTTAAAACAAAGACATGTTACTTTTTCCAACGCGTCTACCATTCCAATGTCCTTTCCTCAAATGACATCTCACCCATTTCCCCTAGTCCCCCCTTTGGCGGGAAGGGACCCTATCCCCGGTTTTCTTTTTTATTTAAAAAATGGGGGGAAATGTCCTTGGCCCAAAAACCCCCGTCCAGCCGAAATTTTGGGGAATTTGGACCGACATGGGGGGAAAAGTTCAGTGATCATAAAAATGGGCGGGGCCGTAACGCTGCACATGATTTTTCCCCCATTCATTTAAGTTCTGGGGTCCATTTTTTTTTAACCCCCTCATATTTTTAAAAAAATTTTTCTTTATAGGATTTTGCGTTATGACCCAGGAGGGTGATATCCCTTAAATTTTTTAAGCTTTAATTTGAAAATAAATTCAAAAAAAATTTGGGCCTTGTGGTACACCCTTGGGAAAATGCGGTCCTATCGCCCCCCCAGGGGTGCTGGTGATCATTTGCATCTTTAAACACAGGCCACAACACTTTTGCACGAACTAGGTTAGGGTTTGTGCAAAACGCCCCCGCACCTTGAAGAACGTTTCTTTCTGCATTTTAAAAACATAAATACAAACATGAATTGCTCTTTTCCAGTGACGGCTTTTGGGGGGGGCTTATTAGCAGAAAATGACCAAAAGGGCGATGGGTCTCGCATACTTACAAAAAAATCTCATAACCCTATGTAATAATTTGTTTTTTCCAAACTGAAAAAATTGGGGCCCCATACCCGCAAACCTTTTTTACAACAGACCGATCTGTGACGCGAAAAAATGGGCGTTTATGGGTTTTCAAAAAAAACGTTTTGATTTGTGAAAAACCCCGAGTCTTTACAGACCCCGATCGGCCTCCGCTACAAACCGCTTTTTTGCGTAGACTTTTTTCACCGGATTCACATTTGTGCCGTTCTTTTTGTTAACGGTACCGACACTGCGGCAAAAATACCCCCTTAAAGGGCTGTCAAGGGTGTTTTGACATCAAAATGGTTTTGCTTGTCGTCGTGGGAAAAAACAAAACAAAGGGGCCCCCTTAAGGAATGTTCGGAGGGAGTAGGCCCCCCCATCAAGACCCCGTCTCCTCCGACGTTCCTTGAACACTGTGATTTTGTATTCGGAGAGGTATGTTTAAATTGTTTCAGTCGTTTTCCACCACCCTTCAAAAATTCAACGGGCATCACGGTGTTCCTTGTTTGATTTTTGAAAATTACGACCCCTTTTTTTTTGATTAAAGGTGTTCATGTCCCTACCCGGTTTTTTTATGTCACAATACTTTTTTGGCGACAACCATGCAGGGGCAGGGAAATAGTCGTCATTTTGAAAACGTAAAGATCCTTGGTTTTTACGGGAATTGCTAGGGGAGCGATTTTTTTCACATTTAAATTACCCCCCCGCGAGGGTCCTTAAAAAGGCGATTTAACGTACAGGGTGATGTTCAAAAAACAAATATTACTTTGCAACACGCGACTTCTTATCAAGCACGCTCGGGGGTCTAACGGTCTGCTTGCCTAAAAGAGACGTACCAGGGCTAACGTAATCAGTGTGTTCAAAAAATAAGCCGACGTGGTCATCGGCCCCTAACGCCATGGTCCCCCCAGCCGATGGGCAAATTATAATTTTTTTCTTTCAAGCCAGCCTTTTTAAGCTCACGATCGTTTCTGGAGCACCCAAACTGTCGGGAAATTTTTTAACCAGTATAAAAAAAACGTAAAAAGTTAATCCTCTCTTCAACGAAAAAAGAGGGGGCGCCATTTTGCAATGCCCCACTATTGCTTTCCCGGGGGACTAAATCCCCCGTTGAGGGGGGCGAAAAATGTACCAGGTAAACCGGCTCCACGATTCCCGTTCCCCCACTGCAGCTGGGACTCGTGCACCGTCTCCCGGCTCGCAGTCACATCCTGCATGTGGTGAGAAAAGGACAGGGGCCGGTGGGGGTGGGGAGACGTCCCTCCATTTATGGGGGCCCCAATTCAACTATAAACCCTGCAAAGTAAGACTGTTAAAAAACATGCGCGAATTTTTTTTTAAAAAAAGTTAATTTGTTTAATTGAAACCCAAAAATTTTTCCCCAAAAGAGTGAAAAAAAAAAACCCCAAATTTAATAAGGCAAGTTCGAAAAAATTAAAAATTTTTGGCCCCCCCGGGCCCCCCCGGTCTCACGAAACAACCCCCATAGCCAACCCGGGGCCCCCGGTAAATTTTTTTTTTGGGGAAAAAAAAAATTTTTTTGACATAATAAATAACTTTAACAAAGAAAAAATTTTTCACTTAAAAAAATAAGCCCAAAATTTAAAGGGAAATGCACCCCCATTTTGCAAAAGGGGGGAGAATGGAAAAAACTATTAAAAAAACTTTAACATAAATTACTATTAAAATTAAATCCCAAAATTTAAAAAACGTTTTTAAATTTTGAGAATATATTTTGTTGACATAAAAAAAATGAACCCCCAATTAGAGGAATGCACTCGATTTTTCAATGAGGTAAATGGAAAATCATTAGAAAAAAACCCCCCCAAAAATTTTCCCAACCACCAAAAAAATTTTATAAATTTTTCCCGCGTGAGGAAGTTTGGAAAACCCTTTTGCAAAAGGGGGGGAATGGAAAAAAATTTTTTTAAAAAAAAAATTTCAAAAAAAAAATTTTTTGTAATATTAAATTTCAACCCCTTTTTTTATTTTTTTAAAGGGTAAGGGTATTTTTGTTTCAATAAAATTACTGAACCCTAATTAGAGGAAAATGCACCCGCATTTTGCATAGAGGGAAAAATTGGAAAAAAAAATTAAAAAAAAAACCCCCCACATAAAAAAATTTTTTAGAAACCCCCGAACAAAATATAAAATTTTTCCCCCATTCTTTTTGTTTACTAAAAAAACAGTTTCAATTTACTTGAAATGGCAAACTACAAAAGGGTTTTTGAACTAGTACCGATAAAAATATGTTTGCGGGGGCGGGGAGAGCATGAAGCTACCATAATTTTTTTTCAAACTATGGATACTTTTCATTCAGCCTGTCGATGGGGTCCAAATCTGTCCCCCAAAAGAGGGGACGCTGGCATTTGGGGCGGGGGAGGAGGTGCCTGGGACGGGGCCCGAGTAGCAGCGCGGTGCCTTTGGGGGAGACCCTTGGGGGGGGCCCCCCCCTGGGGGGGGTTGGGAAAAGCCTGTCGTCCCTGCCCGAAGGGGCCCCCCTCCCCCATATGGATCCCAGTAGTCCCAAAAAATTTAAAAAAATAATATTAATTACCCCTTTAAAAGAAAAAAAAAAACACACTGGGAAGTTTCTAGGCAGCTAATTACCAAAGGGCCTACCCCCCCTTAAAAAAAACCCCCCATCTGTAAATTGCACAATGGGCCCCGGTTAGTGGGACCACAGGTTGCGCAGCCAGCCGAGCGTCATGGGGTCCCCAACTAAAAAAGAAAGGGAAAACCCTGTACAATGACATTTATAAAAACAAATTTGAAACCCTTAAAATATACAAACGAATTTAAATTACTCAAAATTTTATCCCCCTTTTTTTCCCCCGGTTTTTAAAAAAAATCTCGATTTTTTAGTTATAAAACAAATTTTAAAAAACCGAAAAAATTTAAAAAAACGGGGGTTTTAATTTTTACCCCATCAAACGATCTAGATTTTCCCCCCAATTGGGCCCCTTTTTTGCCCGCCAGCCGGGGCCCCGGGTTTCCCATAACACCCCCAAAATTATTGGGAAAACCCCCAAGGGTTTTTTGGGCAAGATTTTATTTTGTCTCGGGAGCCCTCAAACTGACGCCAGGGGGAAAACCCCCTTTTTTCCGGGGGGAAAACCTCAAAAATTTTTTTTGTCTTGTTCCCGACAACTGGCGCCCGGGGGGTTTTTCATAAACCCCAATGATTGTCATTGGGAAAAAAACCCCAAAAGGGTTTTTGAGGGCCAAAATCTATTCTTGTCCGGAGCCGTCAAAGGGACGCCGGGGGGAAAAACCCCCCTTTTTTCCCCCCGGGGGGTGCCTCAAAATTTTTTTTTTGCTTTTTTGGGCCCCACAACTGGCGCCAGGGGGGGCGAAAAAAACCAAAGATTCTCATTGGGGAAAAACCCCCCAAATTGTTGGGCAAGATTATTCTTGTTCGTGACCCTCAAGCGCCCCAGGGGGAAAAACCCCCCCTCCCCGGGGAATGACCTCAATTTTATTCTTTTCCCTTTTCCCCGAAATACTGGCCCAGGGAAAAAACCCGTTGCCCCAGGGAATGACCTCGATATTTTTGGGCCCACATATTGGCACCAGGGAAAAAACCCAAAAACCCCAGGCCAAGACCCCCAATATTATTTTTGTCTTGTCGGGCCCACATTGGCGCCGGGTTGGGGGCATAACACGCGATGATTAGGGCATAAAAAAAAACTCAGGTTTTCCCGGGCCAGGTGGGGGGAGGAAACCCTTTTCCCTGCATTTCGACAGACGCACCAAACAAACAATTTTTTGACTTTTGACGGGGGGGTGGGCCCCAAAAGTGGGTTCCGAGGGCCCCCGATTTTTTGCAAAATTTGGATGCTAAGTTGCGAAATAACCCAAAAGATTCGGAAAAGGAAAATACCCGGTTTTTCCGATCCGGAGCTGGGGTGGGGGTAATTTCCCCCCAAAATCTCGACAGGGCGCTAACCCAAAAAAACCCAAATTTTTTAGACTTTTAGAGGGGTTGTGGCCCCTAACGTGGGTTCCAAGGGGCCCCCGATTTTGGGGGAAAATTGAGATTTTTTGAGTTTTTCGACATAACAAAGCAAAGATTACGGCATGGAAAAAAACCCAGGGTTTTCCCCCGGAGTGCGGGTGGGGGAATTTCCAGGCATTTCGACAAGGGCTACCAAACAAACAATTTTTTGGGAGACTTGTGACGGGGGGTGGCCCCTAACTGTGGATTTTGAGGCCCCGATTTGTGCATAATTAGAGATGCTAGAGTTTCGACAATGATTGGGTTTTAAAAAAAACCCCCCTTGCCCCGGGGGGCGATCTATTTTGCCCCCAAATTGTTTTGCCCCCCAACCCGGGGCCGGGTTGCGATGATTAGTCAATTGGGGGGAAAACCCCGGTTTTCGAAAAAAACTTGTGGCCCCCGGGGGCTGGGGTCGGGGGGCGAAAGGGGGGGGGGGGTTCTGGAACAAATTACCACACTCAAAACCCAAAGCACCATAGGGGAAAAGGTTTCATCGTTTTCCGGGCAGACCCCCGTGAAGAAGAGCCGATGTTCATTTGGGGTTGTCACCCATAGGCAAGTTTCCCGTCCCGAGCCCTCCGTCAAACTGACCCCGGGGAAAAAACCCCCCTTTGCCCGGGGCAAAAAAACCCAAAAACTATTCTTTTTTTGTCTGCCCGACATAGGGGGGCGCGGGGGAAAAACCCCTTTCCCCCCCGGGGCAATGACCTCAATATCTATTAACAATCATCAAAACCCAAAACCATGTCCAGGGTTGGAAAGTCGAGGGGGGAGGCGGATGGGGGAAAAGCAGGTAAAAAATTGGGGGGGGGAAGGAGGATATTTATAGAAACCCAAATTCAGGGGAAAAAGTAGGTCAGGGGTCCCCAAACAGGATTTTGCAACATAACCCCAAAAGGGAAAACTTTCCCCCAAAAATTTGGGGGTTCAAAGGTAAAAGGGTTTAAAATTTTGGGACCCAGGGGGTCCAACACTACTTATAATACTTTTTGAGTTTTTGAATTTTAAAGATTTTTTAAAATTTCACAAATTTTTTATTATATGACTTTTTTTTTTTAATTTTAATTTTGGTTTTTTTTTATGTTCCACCCTTCGGGTTTTGGGGATTTTTGGGCCCTTTTTCCCAAGCTCATAAAAAGGAGAAATTTTTAAATTTTGTGAGAAAAATTAAAACTCACTGGCACCTCCCTTTTTTTATTTCACAGAATTTAGAACTTCGCGACGAGCTAAAGCTTTACCGTGGATACATATCAGGGGGTAATTTTTACCTGGTAATTATTTTCCTATCACTCCCGGGGGCCCACATTAAAACAAAAAAATTCCCCTTTTTCCCTTGCTACTTCACCACGGATACCTCGAGAGGTTAGGGGTCTGGGTTTTTTTTTGGGTGCCTACGATTTTAGTTGGTCATTGTGGGAGTGGGGGTTTTTTTTACAAAACCCCCCCTAAAACGTTACAATAAAAAAAAAAACTTTCTAAAATTATAAATTTTTACAGGACTAACACTGCGAAAAACCCCTTAAAATTAAAACCTTTTGCAATTACATTTTTATACTTAAGAAATGGGGGACGAAAAATCTAGGCAATTTTCGAGTGTTGGGGTTTCCTCAAGTTCTTTGAAACAACCAAAGGGGGGGGTTTTCCCCGGCCCGTAGGTTTAGTTTTTCCCCAAAAAAAAACATTTGCAACATATCGGGCCCCAAACGGGCAGTGGTTTCATAAATTGTACCCAGATGTATTATTCTAAAAATATCTTCTCGGAATTTTTCTCAACGTCTTAATGAAATAAAAAGTATGTTTACTGTAAATATTTTTAAAAAACAAAAACAATTCCCTTAATATTTTTTAATAAGAAAGAAAAAACCCGCTTTTTGTTTAAAAAATTACGGATAAATATGTTGAATGCAAGTATTTTTTTCCCCCAGAAATTAAATTTATCTGGTAACTTTATGTTGCTATATTTGTTGAGAAAAACATTTAAATTTTGGTTCTCCAGCTTCTTTCTAGGAATATTTGAAGTACAATCGCAAGCATAAGTGCAAAAAAATGCTCTTGGGGTTTTTTTGGGTTTTTTTAAATTTTTGGAAAAAAAAGTTGAGATCCCGTTTTTTTTCCCGGGAAAAATTTTTCAAAAGTATTACAGTATTTTTTTGTTGTTTAGGGGATACTTCTTCTCGTATTATACCTTAAAAAAATAAAAATGGAAATTTTTCACCCTGTAATATAAGTGGATTTTTTCAATAGCAAATAAAACGTGATTTACTTTTTAACAATAGACAATATATTTAAAAAAAAAACCTTGACTTTTTAAAATTAAAAATTTTTTATTTCCCCTTTTTAAAAAAAAACTCCTTGGAAATAGCTGAAAAAAAAAAATAATTTTTTCCCAAACCCTTTTAAAATTCCTATCACCCCCAGTCCCCCTGTTTTTAATAATAACCAACCCTTTTTCACGATTTCTCTTTAGGCTTTTTTTCTAGTTCAATAATTTCACTGAGTCCAATACAAAAAAAATATTTGTGAACAGATTTCACAAACTAACCCAAAATGAAAAATACACAACCACGAATGAACTGACATGTTGTCGCTAGAAAAAAAATTTTTGTTGCCGGACTACCAGTCCCGTACCTACAGACCACTGGACACATGGGTTTTTCCTACCCCATCCGAGTATCCACTTAGTGTAACCCAAAAGGGGGATATTGAATTGGGGGGGAGGGGAGGGGGCAGCCCCCACGTATTTTTTTAAAAAAAAAGAGGGTGGGGGAAGAAAAGAGAGATAGAAAAAAGCACTTTAAAACTCCCATTTGTAAAATAGGGCACTAAACAATGAAATAGGCATTTATAAAAAAACTAAAAAAGTTATCAATTATCTTCGCAATCAATCGAAAAAATTTACCCCAAAAACTTTTTACTTTTCAAAAGCATAGGAATAAAAAAAGGCATTTTAGGGCAAACTCCGTCCCCTACTGATCAGAATGGACGTTTTTAATGTGTTTGTTTTTCAGCAATGACCATCATCTATCGTAACTCTAAAAATCAAAAGTTTTTATCTACAAATTGATATCTGAATGTATGGCTGTATAGATTGGATGACCGGATGATGTATTTCAATTCGATATAATGAAACATTTTGACTTTAAATGCAATAGATGCACATCTTTATTCGCCAAACACCCTAAAACTTTTTGGGCATCAACATAATTTAATAACTGCATAAAAATTTTCAATCCTCTTTTAAATGACTAATATCCCATTGCGGAAACCTACACATCCAAACAGTAATTCTGAACAGCAACAACACTTTAATAGAACAACAAAATAACAAGGTATTTAACTCTAATCATAGAAGATTACCGATCCCTGTTTACTCATAAACAACTGTCCTGCTTTTTTTATCAACAAACAAAAATTGGGAAATATAGAAATTTATGTTAAAACTATTATAGTTTGTTATTCAAGTTTTATAATCAAATACTCGGCCATTAGGTATTCGAAAATATACGAAATGTTGAGTCTTTGACATCTATTATTATTATTATTATTATTATTATTATTATTATTATTATTTTTTATTATTTTATTGTTTAGAATTTAAAAAATTTATAGAATATAGTTGTACCTAATATGGTCATCTGCTATGTAAGTATGGTCATAGGGCCCCCACCGGTTGCGGACCACTCTTTTCGTGGAAGATCTTTTTACACTCTAAATAAAATTAATGGTTAGTGTTGGTATTAGAGTGCTGCTTTTAATCCTATTTAATTTCGTAATTAATACCATGACTTCTGTTTTAATGTAGAATATTTTTATGGATGGCGACAGTTAGGAAACATTTTTTCGCAAAAAAAATCACTCAAAACTACAGTCCGGACTTCAAGCTCGAAACGGCCCATCATTTGGTTAAAAAAAATTAACGATTTTTAACGTCTATTCTGCGTGACCCCCCGTATGGGGCTACGATCATAATACACTCCATAATTTAGGGTTTAGAATAAATAAAAGATAAAAAATTTCGATTTACAATTCTGAGACAAAGCCTTCGAATCAAAATATTAAGTTAATTTTAATTATATAATTTGACAAAATCCTTTAAGAAAATTTTTTATACTGTCAAAAAAATTAAAATTTTATTCATTTCCCAAATTTCGTACTTGCTGGACTATATTTATAAAATAGTATTTTAATAATATTATATGACGTGTATTATTTGTATATAAAATAAATCTAACATCTTATTTACAAAACTCCAACAATAAAATTATTCTTACAATCGACCCAATAATGTAGTTCGTTTCCAAGGAAAAAGACTGAAATAAACCATAACTTCATTTGTGTATTTCGTTGCTGGCTTTTAATAAGATTGGCTCGATCCCCAATTCCTTTAATTATCAAAGCTGTTTTTTTTTTTACAAAATTTTTTTAGGATTACAACGAA
>JBCFYV010004421.1:0-21784 GCA_039000515.1 Timema cristinae
CTTAAAATGCCCCCAAACATTAAAGTGAAAGTCCTAAAAATTTACACAACTTTAATTTAAAATTCCCCCACCTAAGAAATTGGAAATTTTTTGGCGGAAACTCAAAAACGAAGCGTCCTTAAAAAATGATTTAAGGCAAAAATTAGATGGCTTTTAAAAAGAAAAGATATTTTCCCTTAAATTTAAAAAACAAACTATTGAGTAATAGTTTGTCCCGTGCTCGGGCCCCGTTTGTCTGGGGAAATTTTAATTAAAGTAAAAATCAAGCCCTTTGGGTTTGGAAAGATACTTGTAAATTTATTTATAGAAAATACAACACACAAGGGGTTTCCTTCTCCTCGTGAGCTTTGCGCATTGGTCACAACTCCCCAATCTAGACTGCCTTCGAAAGGGGTTTTTGACTCTTTCAAGCCCGGCCAGTTAATCATACACCTCTCCTTCGTGTCACCCACACTGACCGACCCCGGGGGACTCAAGCCTACAGTTTGCAGAGCCCGCCCCCCCAATGGGGCACGCCACACAAAACCCCCCCTTTTTTTTTTGAGTAAAAAACCCCATATAAAAGATAAAAAAATACATAAACGTAAACTTAGCGTTACCATGGAGGGTTAAACATATGTATTCCGTAAAATTTCAAAAATGAACTTAAAATTTAAACCCCCTTTAAAATAATAAGGTATATTAAGAACTGAAGCTAAAATTTTAATTTTTTAAACATAGAAATTATAGGGAAAAACCTAAATACTTTGTTTACAGAGACCCGGACCCCTAAAAAATTTTTTAGGAAAAATTAAATAAATTTAAATAACTATACAGCTTTTTCCAAATTTAAACATTTTTCACATCCAAAAATACTTTGGTTTCCCATCCTAAAGACATTTTTTTCCCATCCTAAAATATTGTTTACACCCTAAATAAAATTTTTCACCCCTAAATACATTTTTTCACCCTACAAATGCTTTGTTTAAAACCCAAAAATATTGTTTACATCCTAAATAAAATTGTTTACCAAACCCGGGCCCGGGTCTTTCTTAAGGATATATCGAAATGGGTTTTTACTTTTTGGTAGATAATTATTTTTCCCAAATCCCTAATTGTTCATTCCCTTTTGCTTACAAAAAAAAAAATTCACTTTTATGTTCCCAAATTTTTTTCCCCCAGAAACAAATTAAACTTCTATTTTTCCTTTTCTGTTTACAGACACAAATTCATTTTTATGTTCCTTCGGTTTTACAGAAACAGATTTAATTTTATTTTACCAGGGGGTTTAAAGACACAAATTTACTTTTATTTTACCTTTTTTTACTGGAACAGTTTAAATTTTTTATTTTATTTCTTTTTTTAAAAAAAAAAAATTCACTTTTGTTACCTTTTTTTAAAACGGAAAAAAATTTCCACTTTAGTTCCCCTTTTTTTACGGAAAAAAATTTTCACTTTATTTTTACCTTTTTTTAAAGGGGAAAAACAAATTCATTTTTAATGTTACCCGTTTTTCCACGGAAACAAATTAAATTTATGTTACCTGTTTTTAACGGAAACAAATTCACTTTTTTACCTTTTTTTTAAACGGAAACAAATCACTTTTAATTACCTGTTTTTAGGGGAAACAAATTCACTTTATTTCACCTTTTTTTAAAGGGAAAACAAATTCACTTTTTTTTACCCGTTTTCCCACGGAAAAAAATTTTAATTTTATGTTCCCTTTTTTTTTTACGGAAAAAAAATTTCCACTTTATTTACCTTTTTTTAGGGAAAAAAATTCCCTTTTATTTTACTTGTTTTTACGGAAAAAAATTTCATTTATGTTACCTTTTTCCCCGGAAACAAATTCACTTTTAAGTTACCCCCTTTTCCCACGGAAAAAAATTTCACTTTATGTTACCTTTTTTCCCCAGGGAAACAAATTCACTTTATTTTACCTTTTTTTACGTAGAAAACCCGGGGGATACAAACACCCCCCCCTCCCTCCTAAAGGACAACCCCACCCCCAAACCCTATGGGCCCTTAAAACCTCCCTTTTTGGAGAAGGGAAATACCCCCCGGGAAAAAAAAAAAAAGGGGCTCCCCGCCCTACACGTCAAAACCCCCTCCCCCCCGAAAGGAAGGAGGGGGGGGGGGGGGCAGTAAGAGGAAACCTACTCAAAAAGGGTTTTAAACTGCGAAAAACGTGGGCTCGCGACAGGGTAATTTGGGAGGGGGGCCCCACCAGTATACAGTCACGGGTGTTAAAAATTTGACTGAAAAACCTTTTTTTTCCAAACCATTTGTGGGTTAAAACTTGGCCGCCATTTCCTTTCCGCTCCCTTTTGCCCAAAACGGGGTGGAGCCCCTATTTTTACTTTGCCCCTACTTTATGGGGAAAACGGGGCCCCTTTGGGCGTTGTAACCTTGGGGCACTAGGTCCGGGGAACCTTCTTCAGTTCTTTAAACCCACTTCCCCTTTTTCCAAACCATTTTTTTTTGGGGGGCATCCCTCAAAAAAACCCGGGATAAAATTTCCCAGCGCAGATTAATAGGTGACAGCTTTTTCAAAAACCTAATAACTTTTTCAGGGGGAGTAGTTTTGGGTGACGGTGGGGGTTTTGCCGAGTTGAACCCCAAAATTGAAAACCAAAAAAAGGGTTTTCCCATTTTCTATAAAATTTTGGAGGGTGATAACATTAGAGTTTGTTTTAAGGGTTCTTATGAAAACTTTTTCAAACATGGTTCGGATTCGGATAAAAGGGGCTAGTGGGAAGTGTCTAATCCCAAATTGGAAAAGCACATATTTTTTGAATAAACAAAGGGTAAACTGGCTTCCATTGTCTGACACATGGAACAGGGAAAACCAAAATTTTCTTGAAAAATTCCCTATTCAGGCTTTGATTTATGAAGCGGACGGGGGGGCCCCCAAAAACGGGAAAAGCCAACGAACTTTGAAAAGGCGTCAAAATACACCCGTAAAATAACTTTGGGCCCCCCACGGACTTGGAAAGGGACCGAAAAAAGGTCACATTTTAGCCTCCCCCATAGGAAATTGTGCCACACCGGGGATAAAAAATTCCCGTACCAAACGATTAGGGCAGGGTTTAAAAATCGCAAACAGACCCTCCCCATGCCCCGACTTTTCCCTCGTATTTCCGTTCCAACTTGGACCAAAAAAATTGCCTTTTTACCTTGGTAAACCGTTTTAAAAAGCCCCCCCAAGTGGGCCCCCCCGCCGGAAAACACGGGGGAAATACCCCGAAGAAAAACCCGGGGGGTGGGAATCGGGCACGCACATTTTCCCGGGGGGGGCGTTCCGATGGTTTTGAAACAAAATGGGGTTTTTTATTTTTGTAGTCTTTTGCCTTTTAGCCTCCCCTTGGGCCGAGACGGGTTTAAAATTTTGTCGTAGTTTTAGGTGGGGCTTTTTGGGGAAAGGGGTTGTTTGGTATGAAACCATTCGGGCAACCCCCCAAATATTTCCTCCCCACTAACGTTTCCCTCCTTTGGGGGGTTTCCTCCCCCCCCTCCCCCCTGTTTTCCTTTTCCCTTCCGGGGGGTAAGCTCGCCCTTTGTTCCCGTTCCCCGGGCGTTTTTGCGTAGGTCCGGGTTCCCCTTCCCCCTTGTTCTTCAAACATCCTTGAAAAGGTTCCCCCCCCTTTTTTTTTTTGGGGGGGGGGGGAAAAAAATTTTAAAACCCCCCCCTTTTTTTTTTTTTTAAACCCCAAAAAAAAAACCCAAAACAAAAAAGTTTTTTTTTTTTTTAAAATTTTCCCCAAAAAAAACCCCCCGGGGTTTTTTTCCCAAAATAATTTTCCCCGGGTTCCCGTTTGGTTGGGTTTTTTTTCCCCCCTTTTGGGGGGCCCCCGGGGCCCCCCCCCGGGGAAAAAAAAACCCCGGGGGCCCCCTTTTTTTTTTTTGGGGGAAAAAATTTCCCCCTTTAAAATTTTTTGGGGGGGGGGGCCCCAAAAAATTTTTTTTTTGGGGGGGAAACCCCAAATTTTTTTTTTTTTTTTTTTTTTTTTTAAAAAAAATTTTTTTTTTTTTTTGGGGGGGGGGGTTTTTTTTAATTTTTTGGGGGCCCTTTTTTTTTTTTTTTTTAAAAAATTTTGGGGTTTTTTTTTTTTTTTTTTTTTTTTTTTTTTTTTTTTTTATTCCCCCTTTTTTTTTTTTTTTTTTTTTTTTTTTTTGGCCGGGGGGGAAAAAGGGGGGTTTAAATTTTAAAAAAGGGGGGGTTTTTTTGGGGGGGTTTTGGGGGGGCCCCTTTTTTTTTTTAAAAAATTTTTAAAAAAACGGGGTTTTGGGGTTTTTTTTTTTGGGGGGGGGGGGGGGGTTTTTTTTTTTTAAAAAAAAAGGGGGGGGGAAAAACCCCTTTTTTTTCCTTTAAAATTACCTTTCCCCCTTTTTTTTTTTTTTTTCCCCAAAACCTTGGTTTGGGGGAAAATTTAAAAATTTTTGGGGGGGGGGAAATTTTTTTTTTTTTTTTGGGGGGAAAAAACCCGGGCCCCCCCTTTTTTTTTTAAAAACCCCCCCCCTTTTTTTCCCCTTTTTTTTCCCCCTTTTTTTCCAAAAAAATTAAAACCCCAAAAAAATTTTTTTTTTTCCCCCCTTTTTTTCCCCCCGGGGTTTGGAAGGGGCCCCAAAAAAAAATTGGAAAAATTCCCCCCCCAAAAAAAAAATTTTTTTTTGGGGGGGGAAGGGGGTTTTTTTTGGGGCCCCCAAATTTTTCCCCCCCCCAAAAAAAAAAAATTTTTTTTTTTTTTTTAAATTTTTCCTTCGGGCCCCCCCCTTTTTTTTCCCTTTTTTTTTTTGGTTTAAAAAAATTTTGGTTTTTTTTCCTTTTTGGGGCCCAAAATAAAAAAATTTTTTTGGGGAAAAAAAATTTTTTTTTAAAAGGGGGCCCAACCTTTTTTTTTAAAAAAAAAAAAAAAAAAAAAAAAACCTTTTTTCCCTTTTTTAAATTTTAAACCTTTTAAAATTTTTTTTTCCCCCCCCCAAAAAATTTTTTTTTTTTCCTTTTTGGCCAAAAACCTTTTTTAAAAAGGAATTTAAAAAAAAACCAAATTTTTTTTTTTTTCCCCCCAAAAACCCCCAAAAAAAGGGGGTTTTTTTTTTTTTAAAAAAAAAGGGTTTCCCCAAAAACCCCCCCTTTTTTTTTTTTAAAAATTTTTTGGGAAAAAGGGGGGTTTTTTAAAATTTTTTTTTTTTTTGGGGGTTTTTTTTACCCCCCCCGGGGGGGGTTTTTTTGGGTTTTTCCCCTTTTTTTTTCCCCCAAACCCCCTTTTTCCCCCTTTTTTTTTCCTTTTTTAAAAAAAACCTTTGGGGGGGGGGGAAAAAAATTTTTGGGGTTTTTTTTAAAAAATTTTTTTTTGGGGTTTTTTTTTAAAAAAAAATTTCCCTTTTAAAAAAATTTTTTTTGCCCTTTTTAAAATTTTTTTTAAAATTTTTTTTTAAAATTTTTCCTTAAAAAAAATTTTTTTTTCCCTTTTTTTTGGGGGGGTTTTTTGGGGGCCCAATTTAAAAAATTTCCCCCTTTTTAAAAAATTTAAAATTTTTAAAAAATTTTTAAAAACGAGGCTTCCCCCTTTTTTGGGGGGGGTTCCTTGGGCCCTTTTAAAATTTTTTTCCCCCGGGGGGGGTTTTTTTTTAAACCGGAATTTCCCTTTTTTTTTTGGGGGGGGGCCCCCGCCCCCCCCCCGGGGAAAAAACCCCCCCCCCAAAAAAACTTAAAAATTTTTTTTTTAAAAAAATTATTGGTTTTTGGGGAAAAAAATTTTTTAAAAAAACCCTTTTTTTTAAAAAAAAAAATTTTTTTTTTTATTTTTTTAATTTTTCCCTTTTTTTAAATTTAACCTTTTTTGGGGGGCCAAGGGGGGGGGGGAAACATTTGGAGAATGGTTGCTGGAAAACTTGATGACTGTACTTAGTGTTAGTGGTGTTGTTGGGACTGGTAGATCCGGGTAGGTAGTGCTTGTTGTTGATCCTTTCCCGGGGTTGCTTGTCCGTGGTGAACCGCAGACCTTCCCGTTTTTTTCTGAGTAGGGATGCTTTTTTTGAATGTCTGCTTGGCCCCTTCGCCCTGCTGGCCCCTGGCCTGGATATGATGAACACCTAACGTGCTCCAATCTGCTCCGTGGTTCTGGTCTGTAACGTGTTGATCCGGCTGGTGATAGCGATATTGCCCGCGCTGCCCTCCGGATTGTTTAGTTTGTCATCTAATGGGTCACTTTCCACTTCTGGGACGGAATTGTTGACGTTTTTGCATGCTGGTGTATACTTGGATTTAACTGATGGTTTTTCAAATTATCACGCGTTCTTTCTTTGTTGTCTGCTACCATTGTGCTGTGCTCGGGCCCGTTTGTCTGGGGGATCTTAATTAAGAAGTAATAATCAAGCCGGGGATGGAAAGAACTTGTATAATTTATTTATAGAATATAAACCCCACAAGGGTTTCCTTCGACTCTTTGAGCGGCGCATTGGTCAAAAACCCCCAATCTAGAAGCCTTCGCAGAGAGGTGTTGACTCTTTCAGTCGGCCAGTTAATCATCACCTTCAGTGGGTCCCCCACCTGAGCCGACCCGCTCAGGCGCTCCAGTTTGCAGAGCCCGCCCCCCAATGCGCAGCCACAAGTTGCAAAGAATAAATATTGTACACATTATTACATGTTTAAGAAAATAAAATGTATTGTTGTTTTTGTTTATGTAACTTAAATTTATAATAGCGGCGGGAATCTTTTTGTGTGGGGAAAAAGGTGGGGGTTTTTAGTTTTAGCGACTTTATTTTTTTTTCGAACCCCCTTCCCATTTCTTCCCAGAGCTGTAGCTGTCCCAAAGGGGGTTTTGGGGCCCAGGGGTTGTGTAAAAAAAGGTATTCCCTTAAACGCCCAAATAGAAGGCCTAGAAATAACAGTTTGCGTATTATTATTACTGAAGGACCATCACCTGATTTCTGGAATGACATAATTTTAGAAGGGGGCTTGTGCCCCTTTCTCCTGGGGCTTATTAAAGTTCACACTCTATCGAAGGGAGAGAAGTATTTTTCCCCGTTTTAAATTAAATGGTGAACCCGTCATTTGAAATGTGTTGTTGAGAGAGATTCTTTCACTTTAAAAAGGGGGTTTCCCACCCCAGGGAAAAATTTTTAAGTTTTGAAGTGTGTTTTCTTATTTAAAATTGTCGGGTTTTGGGAAAACTTTAAATTTTAAAAGTGTTTTGAGAAAATTTAAAATGTGGGGAGGGGTTTTTGGGGGGGGGGGGGGCTATCTTCCGCGTGCACAGCTATCCAAAAAAATGAAGGGGTGGGATTTCTTTGCTAAAATCATTTAGGATGGACAAACTTTCAATAAAAAAGTGGTGTCTAAGAAATTTGACTTTTAGGGGGGCTTTGCCACGGTGCAATTATCACAAAAAATGATGGAAATGGGATTTATTTGCTTAAATTGTTTGGGAGAACAACTTCCAAATGATAATTGTTTTAGGAATAATTATTCTTGGGGTTTTTACCAATCGTCAAACTTTTTAGTAAAAAATTTTTTTGATATTTAATGTATTCGCTTTGCATTCTTAGGTTGGGAAAACCCCTTGTATAAGAGTTATTTGAAATTTTGAAAATGGTAAACATTACACGCTGGGGGGTGGGCCATTGAAACTTCCCAAAAATTCTATATTTAAAACCATTTTATATCTTCACGCAACTAAATAAAGCACCCAAAAAGCAAAAATTTTAAATGGGAAATTTTTATTAATAAAAAAACCAAGTTTAATGTATCGTTCTTGTGTGGTTAAACCCAAAAGGAAATCAATCCCTTAAAATTCACTATTTTCATTTCGTTTTTTGCCCCACAGTTATAAAGTTTCAATGCTTTTTTTTTTTTCAAAAAAATTTTATAAATAAAAATGTCAATATTTTAATTTTTGTTTCAAAACGATTCTCCAATTTTTTTTTAAGTGTTTTTTATAAAAAATTTTCATTTTTTTTCTTAACAAAAAAAAAATTATAATTTTGGGTTTGTTTTTGAGCATCGACCCTTTCTTATTAACCTTTTATTCGCAAAAAGATTAAAATTTCTAACAAAGGGTTAAAAAAAAAACTCGTCGTTCAGTTCCTTCATCTGGATTATATTTTAGTGATTGTTTTAATATTTTTATAAAAATTATATTAAAAAGGCCTAAAAATGTTTATAAAAGCTTTGTTTGCCGTTTTCCCTTTCAATATTTACGATTATTAGCCCCGGTCTTTCTACCCGTTTGGTTATTCACTTACGTAATTGTAATGGTGGGGGATTGTGGTGAAAAGGGGCTACAGTTTAACGTGGAATCCCAACCCCGGTGGGGCCTGGCATTCCCCCCATTCACCGATGCTTTCAGGATAAGGAAGGGTTTTTTAATCAGAAAAACTTGCCGGGACCGAGGATTTAAACCCCGGCCCCCCGCAAAAGTCCCATATTCCCCTAGACACCCGGTCACCCCTTGCAAAAATAAAGGTAATATTTAATTTTTTATTTGCGTTTTGGAAAAAAAGTGTTTTGTTTTTTGGGGTTCCACCATTAAAATTTTTTATACTTTTTATTTTTGGTTTTAAAAAATTTTTGTTAAAGGGGGCGAAAAAGTGCTTTTAATTCGTAGCCAACGATTGGGGGTGGAACGTTTTTAACAGAAGTTTTTTTAATTGCAAATTGGGGTCAACTAAAGGGAAATAATTCAAAAATAATTAACTTTAAAAAAATTTAAAAAGTTATTGCCAACCCACCTTTGAATGTTCTTCCTCACTTTATTTAAAAAATCACAGACCGCAACGATCACAACGTTTTTTTATGGGAGCAAATGTACAACTAAAAAGTTCCAAGTTAATCAAATTTACAAAAAGGTTTTGAGTAGAGTTCAGGGGGTTTGATCTTTGGCCTTTTATGTTTTTTAAAACGTTTTTTGTTAAAAATGTACTTATAAAAAATTAATGGGTGGTTGATTCAGTCTTTCAACTACTTTTTTCCCGTCGACAAATTTTTACTTTTTATTTCACTCATTTTACAAACCCCTAAAGTCTGAATTTAAATAATTAAAAAATTTATAATATTATATATAATCTATCCCCGTTTTTCCCTTTTTGTTAAACTTTTTATTGTTTCTTATTGTTTCTTTCTTTCAAAAACTCCCAAACCCGCTGGGTTGTTTAAAAGCATCTGCCAAGAGAGTGGTTTAAATTTGGGAAAACTTTTAAGACCCTACTTTTATTTATGTTCATGGGCTTATAACACCTGGCTGTCAATTAAGGAACTAGAAATTGGGAAAATTTTTTTAAAATCAAAAATTGGTTAAAATTAAGCTTTATAATAACTGTATTTTTAATTTTTGTTGTTATTTTAAAAGTTTTAAACGGTTTAAAAACTGACATTATATATTAACAAAATAGGATTAAAATTTTTGTTTATTTATAAGTTAGCGGTAACATAGTGATTGCCCATCTTTAAAGAAAAAATTTAGGTAATTTAAAGGGGGGCCATTTTTTTCTTCTTAGAACACACTTTTTTAAAATTTTTGAAGCCAAAAAAAACCAAAAAAAAACCATCGCCTTTGAAAGAGTCATTTATTTATTACCAAAGTAGTTTTTCTCAGCGAAGTGGTTTGACTTTAAATAGTTTTAGTAATTAATAAAAAGGGTTTTTTCTTTTGACAAGTTTTATATTTTAGCCCTCGGTTCAAGATTTAACATTTTGGCTTGGGATAAGAAAAAAATTTGACAGAAAATGTCCCCAAATTTTAGTAGAAACACAGCACAGTCTGTAAGGCAAGTTTTTCTACGCTTCAACGTGCAACGACTGTGAAAAAAAATAATAAACTTTTAATAGTTTTTATATAATATTAAAATAAACAAAACCCTTTTTTTTATATTTACTTTTTTTTAAAGTTCACTTTATGACCCCCAATGAATATATTTCAAAAACCCAAACCCCAGCCGAAATTTCATCCCTGTGTAGGGGGGCCCCATAAAACCCAAGAATAGAACCCTGGCCCTTGGATCGTAGGGTGATCGCTACCCAAAATGAGCCAAACAATGTGGGGCTTTTAATTTTTTTAACTTAAAAAAAATTATTTTGAAAACCCATATTTTTTATGTATTTTTTTTAGCTATTTCTGCACTACTCTTTTCCAAGGTAATAGGTTGAGTCTAAGGCGGGCACGAAGTTGCAAATCCCTTTTCCCGTTTCAACTGGAAGGTGCCCCTTGTGTCACTCTTAGACACCGTACCTGATCCCCGGATTTACCCCACCAAAGAGTGATGTATAAATCTTCTTTATCAACCCCTTTTAAACCAAACTTCTTAACACTATTTTTTGTGATGTATGATCTTTTTGATCCCCAGTCTAAAACCTCTTAGCAATTTTCCCCTTTCATTTCCTACAATTTCATAGCAATATTTACAAAAAGTTTGACCTTTTGATGCGCAGCCAGCTTTCAATTTTTCTTTTTCACTTTTTCTTTCCCGTTTTTTGTCACCCTCTTAAAAAACGTCAAATCGTGCACTTTTAAAGGTTTTAATGACCCTTACAGCAAATTTTAAAATTTTATCACAGCCTTACATTTTTTGGCACTATGGGGGACTTTAAAACAGTGAAAATAAGCCCCCCCCCCCTTTTTTTTAACATTCTTGTTTCTGCTCTGAAGTGAGTTCTCTTGTTTGAAGTAATCTTGTGACGGATGTGTTCCCCCTTTGCACCAGAGCAAGCCTTTTGCCCCTTTTTTTTCCTTCCCTGGGGAAAAAGACTACTGCTGTAGGCCACGTCCTTCATTTCGAGTTTCTGTAACTAACCCCCAAGAAAAATAGTTAAACAAGAGAGATCGCTCCTTACCCCTTACTTCTTGTCCAAAAACTCAAGAAATTTTTTCCCGGTGGTTTAATTTATCAGCTTGTTTGTTTTTGTGAAGTGCAAAAATTTCCCCGATTTCATAAAAATCATCTGGTAAAACTGACCCACAAGTTTATAGATAATTGCGATATTTGTCATGGTTACACCTAATGAATTCAGTAACCTTATTTTTTGGGTTTTAACCCATCAAATGGCTGCGAAACTGACATCATTATTTTAAACTGGAAGTATTTTGTAACTACAACAGTTCCCTCAATATTAATGAAGGTTATCCCTTGTAAACCTTTTCCTTTAGTTGATCTACAGCCCTTTTGTAATTATCTCAGATATGGTAAACTCTTACTATTTTTTGGGGTTATACCCCCAAGTGGTGATTGATAAAATATTTGGTTCTATCCTCTTCCCCCTGTTTTCTTGTCTTCATGGATATTTTTGAATACCCCAGAAAGAATCCAATGCGGAATACCTCGATTATTTCAATTTAACAGGTAACTTAAAAATTTTTTTTAACCCCAAGTTTGGGGTGGAATTATACTGGCTACACTTTTTTTCTACTATTTTCACAGCATCATGTAAGAAGTTTTCATACTTGCTCTTTTAAAGTCAAATTTCGTAAATTTTTATAGTAGTATATACTCATTTTGCCAATTTATCCACAACATCTTTGGAAATTTTCATACTTGCTCTTTAAAGTCAGCCATCTTTCGAAAAATTTTTTATAGTAGTATCATACTCCTTGTTGTTGTCGTCATCTTTACTTTGATGAGTACCCCACTCCTGTACTTTCTAGTAAAGAAAGATCCTTTTTTTGCTTTGTTCTCCTTTTTCTTGAAACCCCTGAAATTTTTTCACTGCTTTGTTTGGCATCAAGTGTTTGTTCAAAATCATTGTTTAAAGTGTAAACAATTTTGGTATTTTTGTTTAATCTCTAATAAATATCGAAACTTCAGCCTTTTTACAAAAATTTTTCCTGTAACGTATCAAGATTTTCAAAAAAGAACTGACTTTAAAGGTTGATAACATTTTAACCATCACTTATTATTTGAACGTGCTTTAAAATTGGTCGCCACTTTCCAAAAAATTGAAATTAAATTCAGTCCTTTGTGCTCGTTTGGGTAAAATTTGTGACCAAAGCCGTTTGTGCTACCCAATTATTTAAAATTTATAACGTTTTTAAAATGTGGGGGGCCAATTGATTTAAAAACTGGCCCACCAATTTTTTTAAATACTTTTTATTTTAAATTTTAATATGTATTTCTTTGTGCTCCGTTTGTGCTCGTAGGCCCCAAAGTTCAGTCTTGTCCCATAAAATTAGCCCGTGGTAGAATTTTATGTGGTGGGGCAGCTTGTGCTAAAGTTGGACCCCCAAAATTTTAGAAAAAAAAATTTGCTATGCCATTTGTTAGTGCTTCTTTTATGATCATATGTACTCTAAATTCAACTTTTGTGCTTTTAAAAAAAAGGGGGGGAAAAAGTGATCTCAAAAAAAAAGGCGCCCTCCCTAATATGGGAAAAGGGGGCTTTTTCTGGACGACATATGCGTGGGATGGGAAAGTGGCGGGGAATGAGTTCTGGGAGGGAAAGGGTTTTGGGTCCCCCGGGAGATTCGGCGGCCGCGTCTTCACCCTGAATTAGGTGCACAACCCGGCGAAAACCCCGATGTTTTTTAAGAAATTTTCGAGTGGGTGTGAGGATTCCCCGCATGGCCAATCGGGAAGGGGTGCTATACCCCCTTTGAAGGGAAGAGAGGAGGACCTGGGGGGGGAAAAGGGTGGTTTTAAAGTCTCTTCAACAACTAAAAGAAGACTTGAAGGAAAAGGGGAAAGAGATGGGAAAAATCCAACGGATGAAGTTTTTTGGGGAAGGGGCCGGTTTTGGGGATGAACGGGAAGGAGATTAAGAACAAAAGGGTGGGGGTAAAAAAGGGGGGTCAAAAAGAGGAAGGAAAAGTAGCACCTCGGCGGGGGGGGAGGAAAAAGAGAATGAAGCGGGGGACCCGGGGCTGGGGGAGAAATAGAGGGGAGAAGGAAGGTGGTGAGGAGCAGAATCTAAAAGGCTGGAGGGGAAAAGGGGTTGGGTTATAATAATTTTTAGGAGATCCCCCAACTCTCAAGGGTTTGGAGGGAACACCAGAGCTCCACCAGCGATGAGGCATGTTGTTAGGATCGGGGGATGAGAAGGCAGAACCATCGCATTTTGACACCAGAGGCCCCCAGATAGAAACCAGCTAAAGGGGAATAAACCCCCAACGAAGTCAACCCCTCCTTGAGAAGATAAGGAAAGGGTTTGATAGAAGAAGAGAAACGTGGATACGGGGGAATGGTTAATCTTTTTTCCCGGGGAAACGGTCGCGTAGCGTTTGATTCGAAGGAGGGGTTGGCCCAAGTGTTATGTATTTACTCATAATCCCTGAGGGAGAGGAAATAAGAAAATCGAATTTGGGAGTTGAAAGCTATGCGGAGCGTGACCGTGATGGATTGAGATCGGGGAGTGGTTGGAGAAACTTAACAAGATATAAAAGTGCCTCCAAAAAGCCCTATTTTTCGAGAGGTGGTAATATCGGGGGCGCAATTACCCCTGGGGGCAAGATCAGTGTATAAAGGGATAGAGCGATGGTTTATAATAGTCCCCTGCGCGGGGACCTCACGAAACAAGGGGGATCAATATTTCCCGAAAAGTCACTTGCGTGGAAGTAAGTTAGTACATGGAAACCTAGTCAAAATGTATTCCATACAGAGAAAAGGGGTAAACCCTACCCCGAACAGCTAGAATCTATGTAGATACCTTTTGGGGAAGGCCCTTGTAGTGGGGTAGCGGGGGCAAACGCGAGAAAAACCTTCTATGGTTTAGTGATGATTTCGAAGGGATGGGAAGGTAGGGGAAAAGAGCTTATAAAAAAAGGTGAAAATTGTGGGGGATATCGAAACTAAGCAGTGGAGGTTTTGAAAGGTTTGGGGAAAAACCCCGACCCATGTGGAGTACAGGGGGTAAATCTAATTGATGTTTCCTATGCAGCAGAGGGCGGCAGGATTTCGAGACTGGAAGGTATGGACGGGGGAACAATAAGTGACCACAATATGATCCCTTGGGTAGTGGGAGGAATGGGTGAAGTGAGGGGGTCTAGAAAAAGAATTTAACATGAAGAAGGCCCAAATGGGAGAAGTAGAAGGGAGTTGGGCTTCCGGAGAGGATTGAGAGAGGGGGGAACGTGAATGCAAAACAAAAAAAAACACCAAAGGGGTGTAAAGAGCAATGAGAGCCGCCATCCCGGTGAGGAAAAAGGGGGGAGGGCATCACGCAGGGCAACAATTTTTTGGGAAAGATGGACTTAGAAGACTAGGGCAAGGGCGAGGCTGCACGAAAAAGTATCAAACGGAGTGGATCCCGCGGCAAAGGGATTCCCCTTGGAAGAAAACAGAGCAGAAAAAAGCTACTCACCGCCCTTTCTCTAGCGAAAAGTGAGGGGTGGGAAAGGTATGTGCAGGGCAAATTGGAGCGAAGATGGGGAATACCTTTCCAAATGGCGACGGGAAAATGAGGCCCCCTACGGGCATTCAAAACTCAGGAAACCGGGTGGGGGATGACGTCGGGGTGGGGGAATCGCAAGGTTGTTGGGTGAGCTCGCTGCTCCCGGATGACGAGGGGTGGACAGTGAGAATCAGGGGAGATGAAAGACAAATGACGGAACTATACCCAAATGGGGGCGGGGCCCGACCCGTGACGCAGAGGAAAAGTAATGATTTGTAGCCAGAATGAAAAGGAAGAAGGCCCCGGGACCTGTGGAATCATTCGAGGCCTTAGGCCATAAGTGAACGGGTAGCCCCTCTTAGGGGAGCTATTGAATGAGTGCCCCACCAAGGCGGGGTCCCGAATGTGGGGAAGCAGAGTGGGTAGTCATTTTAGTAAGGGTGAGAAAAGGACCCAAACTCCCGAAGTCGTACAGGCCCATAGTTGTTAAACGTTTGCGGCAAGTTTCAGGAAAAGATAATGTGGAAAGGTTGACATTACATAGAAGAATAGTGGTATGCATGGGAAACAGTACGGCTTTGGAAAGGGAGGCCACGGAGGTGCTATCTGTGAGGCTTTAAATCTGATTGGGGGGGTGCACGGGGGAAAACAGTGAGGGATATTCGTGGCATCTGGGGGCTTTTGAAATCTGGGGTTTTGGCCCCCCCTTTTTGAGAGCCTAAAAAGGATAGATTCCGGGGGACCTTAAGAGTTTCCCCGGACTATTGCAGGGACAGATATGAACCCTTGAGAGCCCCGGGGACAGAGTAAGTAAACGATTAACAAAGGGATGTCCCGGGGTCGGCTGTGGGCCGATCTTCTGGGACATAGGACTGGAACCTGGACTGACAAAAGTGGAGGCCTCCCGGGAACGGGGGGGTGGTCCCCTTCGCTGACGACTTGTTTTTGTAGTAGAAGCAATGTCAAGGATGGAATTGGGCCCAAAGCGAACCCGTGCTTGCGGGGCTCAAATTTGGGTAAAAAGGGGTCAAAAAAGTCTAGCGCCGGCGAAGACGGCGTATGTGCTGTTCCGGGGGGGTGAAAAGAAACCCTTTTTGAGATGGGTGGACAACTATAAGACGAAGTGAAACACCAGATACCCAGGCGTAGTGTAGAATGAGAGGAGAAAAATTTTTAGCCACGGGGAAAGCATGCGGCCGGCATTAAAAGTTATGAAAAGATCATTTAAAATCGGGATGGGGAGTTTTGGGTGCCCAATAGTTGCATAAGGCCTCCATCAGGGGGGTGCTAGTTCCCTGTGGGCATGGGCTGGGGTCTGGGGCATCGCTTAAAAAAGGTAAGCAGAGGCGGAGGGTGGAATTTGCAAAGAAGCTATCCCCAGGTCTCTGGGGGTACAGAAAAAGTGGCGCTGAATCATTTTGGGAAGCGTGGGGTTTTGGCCCCTTTGGGCCTGGAGATAGGAGGGACGGCCTGTACTGGCTGAGGAGGGGGAATCTGAATAAGGTGGGCACAACAGACCGGGGGGGTGTGACTTTGAAGAGGGGGGTCCGGGAGGCTCTCCTGGATGAATGGCAGGAGGAGTGGGACAGGATAGAAAGGGGGGAGAAACCCACGGTCCTCCCGGGTGAGGAGCGTCGGAGATGAGCATTAGAGCCCTTCCAGGAAAGGTGCATTTTTGCGGGGCAGGGCCTAAGAGCAATTTCATCGACTGGGAAGGTGGACGGGGACAAATGTGGTGTGGAAGGGTGCCCACCCGAACAGTCGTACTAAGTGCGAGTTTAAAGATTAATTATAAGAGGTAATGCAGGTACCACTGCAAGCAGGGACGTCTTCATATGTTCGTGCGTGGACAGGTGTGGGGTGTGGGCAGGATAGTGATGATGCGTCCAAGAGGGGGAAAGGGGAGGTATTTTGCGGACATAAAAGGGGAAGGGGGCAAGGGGCAAACGGAAGAAGACCTAAACGCGATATTAAGACGGAGTTCCATAATCATGGGAGTTTGGGCGCGAAAAGAGACTTTTTTCCGGAAAAGGTGCTTATGGTAGGGAAAGGTGGGCAGGTGCGGGTGGTTGGTAGGAGGACTGGGTGTGACTCCTGGAGATCCGGGGGGTCCAGCCGATGGGGGACCCGCTGGATTCCAGCAGTGAGAAAATTTTGATGTAACCCCGTGGGGGCCGAAATCCCGGCTGGGATGGATAGTAGAGGGGAGGAAACATGTGGGGGGTATAACCTGGAGTGGGGGGCTAGGGAAAAGATGATTGGAGTGGGTCGGAGCGATCGGGGAACCCCAAAGGAGCAGGCAGCCTGGCCGGGGATGGGAAAAATTGATTAAGTGAATTGTAAACATTGTTTTTTTAAAATTAAAAGTGAACTACTGTTAAGCTAGGTTAAGTTAGATTAAGTCCTAATAAGTGGTTTCGTTGTGGTGGCGGGCGGAATCGGTAGGGGGCCCTCCCCAGGGGGCGGATAGGGGGATGCTCGTCGCCGCCACCGGGGAACCAGCCCGGGGGCTGGATTCGGAGGCGGGGGGGGGACCGGGTTTTTTAAAGTACCGGGGGGGGCCAACTTTTAAGCAGATGGGAAACAATAAGGACATTATAATAAGTGTTATAATTAATAATTATTTATTTTTAACAAAAAGGACTTTAATTGTGGGCAAGAGTTAAGTTTATAGAGAATAATAAGCCCCAAATTTAAAAATATAGGTTTTGGGATAGATTTGGATTAAGTAATTGTTAATTGTATGTTTTTAAAAATGTATGTGTTTCAATAAAGTCGTGTGTTAAATTAAATTATGCCGGGAAACGATTTTTTGTGAGGGGTTTTCGAGATGTTAGTTTGCCAGACTTTTCAAAATTAAATTTTCTTTACCTTCGTTAGTGCTCCTTTTGGGATATTATCCCCTAAATTCAGATTTATGCCATTAAATTAACCCATGGCAACGTTTTAATGTGGGGGGTAGTTTGTGTTCAATTTGGCCGCCACATTTTAAAATCAAAATTTGTACTGCCATCATTGTTGCTCTATTTGGCTATATGTGCCCAAAATTCATTTTTTTGGGACATTAAATTTAAAACTGAATAAAAATTTTTAAGTGGGCTCAGTAAGTGGGGTTTATAACACTTTTATTTTTTTAAAAAAATTTTTATTCAGAGAACGCGTTTTTGCACAAGAAACCGTTAAATTGTCCCTGTAGCAATCAGACCCCAAACTTTAGCGCAAGGTTCATTCTTTTGAAAGGGGGTGTTTTTATGTAATCAATTTTGTATAGAGATCATGGAATGCTAACATATGTAAAATTTTAAAATATTTAATGGGCCCACCAGTTTTTTTAAACAAAAAATAAAGATAAATATTTGAAATGTTAGTGTGATGTTTTTTTTGATAAAAAAAATTATTTAAATATAATTTAATAGTCGGGGGCTAACTTTAAATACATAATTTCGTTACCATTTTATTGTTTATTTTTTTTTCAATCAAAACTCCCAAAGGTTCTAATTTTAATTATTTATTTTAAAATTTAAAAAATTATATTTAGAAAAGCTTTGTTTATTTCTCTAATTAAATTTTCTTTCTTTTTTTGTTCTTATTCTTCCGCCCCCCAAAGTTTTTTTTTTTTTTTTGGGGATTTAACGCTGTTTGCTTTAGAGAAAGGTTTTATTACGGAACTGTTATATCTTAATTTTTTTTTTTTTGGGTGGTACAAATCTGGCTGTCATTTGAAGAACTAATTGCCCTTAGCGGAAAAGATTGTTATTGTATTTGGATTTTGGTGCGAAATTTTAAAATTTAAATTTAAAGATGATTTATTTTTTTTGTAAATTTAATATTAAAATTTTTTTTATAATAAATTTCCTGTTAAAAAGTTAAGATATTTTTTATGGCATAAATCTCGGCAGCTAGTTTTCTCTTAACCGGAAATTATAATATATAAAAGAAATAAAGAACTGTTCGTGGTTGTTAGGTTTTTGTTTTGTGGACTCTTGAAAAATTGTAAGAAAAAAAAGGAAAGTACCCCAAATTTGGCCCTCCTTTAATATGGAATTTTAATAGCGAATTATACCTTTGGCCATAAAAACTGTGCCAAAAGTAAGGGGGGACTAGAAAGGGTAAATGTTTTTTTTCACGGAGATATTAAAATATAAACCATAAAGTCAAAAGAGGAAGAAAAAGAATTGCTCCAGAGTATCAATCTACATTAGTGAGTGAGACAAAAATTCATATTCATCTATCATCTTGTTGCTGGAGTTTTTTAAATTTCATTGTTTGAAGAACTATTTTATTAACATTCTATTAAAAAATTCCAAATTTGGTGTTTTTCATCCAAAAGACTATGCTCCTCCAGGAAAAATCGGTACATTATTGTAATTTGTGTCCAACTTGAGTTAAAATTTAGGTAAGTGAGGGGTTTGAGAAAAAAGGGTTTTTTTTGTCTTACCTGAGGGTTTCTGGGAATAAATTTATTTAATAAAAATAATCTACCTACCTCAGAAGATATAAGGGGGGTGGGTAGTTGGTCCCCCCAATAATACTATACCTATAAAATTTTATATATATAAAAAAATTGTTTTTTAAAATTATAAAAATTGGTATATATTTAATATATATATATTTTATATTACAATTATTTTAATTTTAATATATTTTATATTAAATTATATATTTATTTTTATATAAAATATTTTTTATATTATTATATTTTATTTGTATTTTTTTATATATTTTTATATATATTTAATAAATTGTATATATATAATATATAATATATTATAATATATTTTATATAAAAATTTTTATATATATTTTAAAAAAAATTAAATTTTATTTACATTCATTCATATAGATTTTTTTCACCACATTAGTAAAAATTTTAAAGGTTTCCTTTTCAAACTAGAACTTTTCCTTACTTTAAAAACCTACCAGTTTTTGTCTTTTAAGTTTTAAAAAAAAAAAAAAATTTGGGGCCTCAGGGTTTTTTCAAATGGGGCCTTTTATTTTTGTATTTTAGATTTTCATTTTAAATTTGTAAGATACATTTACCCTTTATTTAGAGAGAAAATTTCTCAGTTCATTGATGGTAAACCCTGTAATTCCCCCCGGGCCTTCTATTTCAAAGAGTTTTCTTCAATAGGGGTTTGTTGAAAGATTATTTAAAAAAAAGGGCAGCCAGACGAATTAAAGGAAGCTCCTTTAATTGGACAGCATTGCTAAAAAGAGTGCCGAGAATCAAAGACCTAATTTACTAACTTCAAAGTAAAATTGATTCTTATTTGCAAAGGTAAAGGTATTTTTTGTTTGGAACGATTTAAAGTCTTGCTTATTTTTTTTGAAAAGGGTTTTTTAAAGTCGAGTTATCTAACGAAGGTTTGCCTTTTTAAAAATTCCATTTTGCATTAGAAAACTGTTTTGATGGATGTTTCAACCATGAACAGGGCGGTTTGACTTCGAAGGTAACGGGCCCCTTTAAGACCCTGTACACTGTGTTGTTTTTCCGCAGACTTTTAACAAAATTTTTTCCCAAAAAGGGGGTTTTACAAGTTAGGGCCCTATTTTTGGGGATCACGATTAATTTTAGTTATTTTAAAGAAACGTGAATTGATCCACATGGGGTTTTCTTAAGTTAAGTAAACTTTTAGTAAGTTAATTTGATCGTGTTTCCCGGGCAAAAAAATAACCCCGGCCTTAAAGTTTAGGTACACACAAAACAACTTGCATAAAAATTTTTTGCAAGAATTTTTTTACAACATTTTGGTCACTTTGATTACACATAAGGTCTCAAAGATAATATGTGAAAAATTTTAAAAAAAAATTATTTAATATATAAATTTTTTGAAATAAATATAAATATTTTTTAGTAAGGTTTGGTTATTATTAAAAAACTAAATGTCCAAATGCTTTTATAAATATATATATGTATTAAACTGTTGTATGGCTGTTTGGTTAAGGCAGTACACTCGCAAGGGAGAGGGGAGATTTAGGTTCAAATCTTGGGTTGGGTGTAGCCCAATGAGGGGGGTTTGTTCAAAATTTTTTGCCACACTCACTCCACACACTGCGAGTCATCTGGGTCTAAATATACCTTTTTATCCCCCAAACCCTACTATATAATTTTGTAGCCTACATAGGCGTAAAAATCTAAATGAGTAGTAAGACATAGTGCAAATTTTTTTTTAAATTTTAACCCCTTTCTAAAATAATTTCATTCTTAATAAATACGATACTCTTTTAATAATTTATTCAAAAAAATTTTTGTCTCGCAGACAAAGGGTTTTTTTTGTTTTTTTTAAACTAAAAAGTTGTACAAAAAAAATGGCCGATATTTTGACGTATTGTATTCTCTACAAGGTACAAATGTTGTGGGAAAGCAGATCTTGTAAAATTTTGGTGCATTGGGGAGCTGTGGGGTTTACCATTTGCCTAAAAAAAAGTGTACACAGTAACATAATGTGGTCGGCTCTTAAAACCCAAATTTCAAAATGTCCGCCTCCCTCAGCACAAACTGTTTTTTGCTTAAGTTCCACTGTTTCGCTTCCCGTCTGGATGTTCCCGCACAGGGGAGAAAACCAACCCTCTCAAATCGTGCGCACGCAAAATTTTACAACACAAAATGCTTAAGACAGAAGCTAGCAAGGGCAAATTCATTGGCCTTTTTGGGGAATAGAATTTAAAAAAACCCATAACTGGTTTTAAGCATGGGATTGGCCAGGGCACACCCCCCTATAATCCGTCTTAGACAATGATTAAAATATTATGTTAACCACAACCAAAAAAATAATATTTTGATGATCAGCTTTTTTAAATTTTAATTAAAAATTTTCATCATGGGGGCAGCATACTTTTTGCTAGCGGGGTTGTGAATTGCTAAAGCAGATTTTAGGGTTTTTTATTTTTGGGGAAACTTAAATCTAAAACGGATACAACATTTCCCGTCCCCAGCATGAATTCATCACTTTTTAAAAAGGGGGGAAAAAACCCTTTTTTTCCCAAAAATATTTTTTTTTACCATTTCGGGAATCAAACCTGGGGCCCCTTTTAATCAGTTTTGGAAAAGACACCCCCTAAAGCTTTTGATAATTAAAAACTTAGGCCCATTGAAAATTTAAATATCAAAATTTTTTAAAAAATTAATACCTAAAGGAAATGAATGGGAAAAACCCGTGACAGGTTTAGGTATTATTTAAATTTTATTTATTTTTAAAATTATTTTGTTTTTACAACTCAATTTAAAAACCAAAATGGAAAAGTAAACATACCAGACCAACACACATTTTTAGCCATACGCTACGAAATCTTATATGGTAAAAATAAAAATAATTTATTTTGTGTGTGTGACAACCCTTTGTTTTGCCACCCGTTCAGGTTTTTTCACACATATATACTAAATTAATTACAGTACTCTAATGAGTTAGAAAATGAAGGTTGAATTTATAGAAAGGGTTAACCCCCCAAAATTTTCGTTTGAAGGAGAGTGGAAAACAAATTTGGTGC
>JBCFYV010004422.1:0-22365 GCA_039000515.1 Timema cristinae
ACGAGTGCATTTGGGATTGCGTTATTGTGAGTCCTACAAGCAGATATGTTGGTTGTAGACGGGCCATTACAAACTCTAAATAAACCAGTGTCACTAGTGATGATGAATGGCCTTTTATGTGAGCGACTTGTGCAGTCTTACAGGGCCTCAGGTAAAGAAAGTGCCACCCTCTGTGTCTAGACTCTAGGCATAGAGAAATGTATACTATGTATACTATAGAGAGGATATCAGAGGCTAAAATATTCAGTCAAGTTTTTTTGGGTGGTTTTTCCACTGAATCTCAAAAATTTTAGTTCTGTCGAGTGACCGCTTCGAACGCTAGTGTTTCAACTTTTGGTTTCTTTTGAAGCGTCATGTTACTATGGCAACCAGTCCCTTACAGGGTTGTTTATGTTTACCTTCATTTTCATAATTCATTGTGTTAAAGTATGTCTGGCCCGTAGTGGTTTGCGAGGTTGAGGGGAAGGGGGTTGCATTCACAATGTACTTACAACAGACACTTGGATAATAAACGCAAGTACGAGAACCGCCCCTTGCTAAAGGAGGGGGTGGGGAGTACGAGTCACAGCTTATTGTATTTACAGTTTTAAGCAAATCCTCATAAACCAGCAGAGCTAGTTAGTTTCATGTCTGTGGGCCTGGATCATAGAAAATACAGTGGCCTGGCTTTGATACTTTATTGAATGGGGGTCCAAATAAAGACATGCTAATTTTGATAAGTATAATTTCAACGTTGTAATTAGATTTATAGCACCATACGTGAGGAAAATAGATTTTTTATTTTATTTTGGACATCTTTACCCCCAAAATAATAGACTAAAGTTAGATCGAAAATCAAAATATTTTGTCCCTCTTGGGTGCCAAAGTTTATTAAGATTTTAGTCGAAATATATCAATTTGTCCAAATATTACGAAGAAACAATCGTTACATTTCTCTTTTTATCTTGAAATGTAAAGAACTTAATAAAAGATACATAAGATATGGTTTCTTAGATTATGTCAATATAAGGTGGAACATCAAAAAAACAAAAGCTTTACAATGAAAACACCTTGGCAATTAGTTAATTAACTATTACAAACACGACATTTGAAGTGAGAATGTAAGGGACGCGAGAAAACAACAGTGTTTAGTTTTAATATCAAAACAATTTTTTGGTCTAAATAAATAAAATATACTTCAATATAAACATGTAGTTTAATTTTCTTCACATAATGATGTCAATAGTTGTTGGATATCTGTCATAATCATGGCGGTATTACCTAAAAAACCTTTTAAATGAAGAGAAAAAGTTGTCATTATATTCCAGGACACCATTGACAGATATTCAAGAACTATCAATATCACCATGTGGAGGAAATTAAGCTCCATGTTTCTATTAAAGCAATATTCTATTTATTTTGACCAAAAAGGTTTTGCTATATAAAATGAAAAACACAAATTTTCTCGCGTCTCCTACATCTTCTCTATAAGGCTAAATAACTCCTTAAACTTAACTATGTTCTTCTTGAAGCATCATAATAGCAATATTGACACCTAAATAAATAAAATGAATTAATACAATTTTTACAAAAAATAATAAACATGAGACTCAATTAAAAATTATATTTGTAAAAATATATAAACATTATAATGTACACATTATTTTCATAAGAAATTAAATTTAAGCTAAACATTTCTAGTCCAGTTATCTTAATTATGAATTATATATTTTGACAAATATATTATTTTGATAAGAATTGGAACTAATATCAACTTAATATGTTTTTATATGCTATGCATAGCAAATTTGTTAAATATATTAAAACAATATTATTAATAAATAATTTAAACATGTTATGTATGATATAATATAAATTAATTAAAGATTAGTAAATAGATTTAAATTCATATTTTCTTATGTTATTTAAAATAAAATTGTGCCTTACCATTCGTTTGGTCCCTTTCTCCAAACCAATGAAGAAGAATGATTATTTTTTAAATATCAAGATATTTTAATTTCACTGTATCTCGCAACATTTTCAACTAAACAATCTGAAATGTCTTTAATTTTATACAAAGCGTTAATTAATCTGAAACTTAAATAGTTAAAATAAGCCTAATTTTCATGGTAGGTAATATTAATATACATTGTTAATGCACCCAATTTTAAATCAGTGGAATTAAATATTCAATAACGAACACAAGTTTAGCATTTAAATATTTAATAACAAATAGTAGGCCTACATTATGTAATTAATTGTACCTCTAATAGAATGAGAGTTAAAAAAATTACTTTCCCAAATAATTAATGAATAATTAAAATAAACACAATATCCGTGTCAAAAAACCTAGCAGAGGTTGTAGGCCAATATAGTTCGTACAGCCATCAAATTAGTCCAAGAATAGTAAATAAACATAATCTTATATATATTAGAGGAGTGTGCGAAGTAAATTTGTTTTCCGATTTGAAGCAATCTTGAATTGACTGTATGAAATAATCTAGGAACCGAAACGAAGTTCAAATATGTTGATAATTATTCTTTCGTGCTTGCAATGAGTGAACATATATTAAGTATTTTAGCTTTCAATGTGTTTATTGGTGAAGCAAGTTAAACTTTTGGAGTTTTGCAAACCCTACTAGATTTTATAAATGCTTTAGTGCTATGATGACTAAGTCAATAATTTAACCCAATTAATTTTAAATTAAATAGTAAGATTCTAGTATCCGACCAGTTACTTGTCCGTTAGTTATTCCTCAGTTTTTTCAAGTACGGATGTTCTTTACCACCATTCATCAGTTTTATTTTGGTGTCTCTTGTAGATCTTGACGGCCACTCAAGTCCATGCCTTTCTCTAGCTATTAGAAGACATTCCAATAAATATAGTTTGTGATTTTCACATTCCATAAACCAAGTAGGAAAATATTTCATAGTATTAAAGATCAATTATTTTGTGATAATTTCTAAAAGTTAACTTTATTGACAAATGCTGTCGAAGATTTCTACAAATTTTCGTAACTGGAACTTACATACACTCCTTAATTCAGCAGAGGCTGGAGCTAGTTGTCCTAGGTCCAAGTTTGTTGAAGACTTTGTAGTTTTGTATGTTCTATAATGTGTAAGAACTTGGGCTTGAAAATAAACGTGAGAATTTTGATCCAGGAATTTTTCCTTGCAAGTTGGGCATAGAAATTTGTTCAAACATTGTTTGGCAGCATAACCTGAAAAATAATATGTGGCGTTATCTTCCAATAGTAGAGTAATAGAAATATCAGTTGTGTTTTCTATATTAGAATTGGCTGCTGATAATGGTGTTAGATTTTCTTTTAAACTACCATTTTGTAGCTCTCGTGCAGCCTGAATAGTATTAACACTTCTAAGGCACTAGCATCAAGAGCCGCCAATAGCACATTGAGTTCTTTGTAAAAAAAACCACTTGTTTTGAGCTTTTACTTTGTTTTGAATCGGAAGAGTCATTTAATGATGTGTTGCCATTGTTTTGCATTGTAGTGGAAGAAAACACCAAGTTAAAATCATCATCCATTTCTCAATTAGCTGATTGAGGAGGAATTGTAAATTTTACTGACATTGTGTGTTGCATATTTCTTTGAAATTGTTCTGCAGTAGGATTATTACCATTACCACATCTATATCTTAAGACAGAGAATAAGTTTTCTAATGGGTCCTGTTGGAGGTGGGATGTAATCAGATAGGAAATTCCTTCATTTTTAAGATCATTCCAAAGTAATTAAATGCCTGTAATAGTAATTTGGAAGCTATTGAAAGTGGGTGGAAGACTCTTTTTATTATCAGCAAAGCTCCATTTTTTTATCCAATCCAAACATGAGGTTAAGTTTTCTTCCACTTGGGGATTTGAACTGGAAAGTGCTCTTCGTTTTGGGTTAGAATTGTATAGACACTTGCTGTTTAAATTGTCGAATAAGTCATTCATACGACTTACAAAGTTAGCAACGCACACAATATTTCTATCTTGATCCTTGGCAGAGCTTGCTAAAGCCATTAGAGATGCATATACAGCATTGCTAGATACTTGAGATGCCAGTTTGACGCTCATTTTATCAAATGGTCCTGGATGAATATGTATTTGTTGATGCTCTAGAAGTTACACAAGATGCGTTAACTGATGCCATCTTTTTTATAATGCTCCAGGAAACAATATCATTGCCTATTTTTAAATCATTTGTTAACCAGTTATTTCGCACGCATTTAAGTAAATGAGGAACATAGTACAAACTGTAAACCTTTCTATTATTGAACCAAATAAATGGTTGCTCTACAGTAACTCCTAAATGTTCAAGAGCTTTCCTATTTGAAGTGCCTTGATCACAGACTGTAGCTCTAACGTTAAATCCTAGCCCTATTAGTGTCTCGAACATCATGCCAATTAAGAGCATTAAGTCCAAATATTTAACGCGCTACTCTATCGTTGGACTAGACTGCTGAAGACGTGGAAGATCCGAGGTTCAGCCCCAGTTGGGTGCACTGAGGGTGGATTTTCCTAAATGGTTTTCCACTTTCGCTCCACGCAAATGTGGGTGAAGTTCCTCTAATTAAGCCTTATTAATCCCTAACCCATTAGTGTAATTAGTTCATAGGGGCGTATAGACCGAACAGTTAGTGAGACAAAGTATTTTAAAAAAATTTAAAGAATTTAATAAATGACTATACATTTTGTATACATTTAATTTATTTTCATTTTAGATGTACCTGACCAGGTTTATATGATCAATAGGAATAAAGTCATCTGACTTAAAATAATATGTGTAGCACAGTGTTTTTCAACCTTGAGATTACGACGTGTTTATGGTGGAGTCGCATTGATTTTGAGGTTTTAGTTTTATACTTATTTTTAAGTGATTATAACGATTATAAGTAAGTTCAAAACTAAAATATAAATGTACGTGGTTAAAATAATATCAACTGTTAAGTTACTTATTTTTATTTTTGCTAGTTATCCAGCTCTGGCAATAAGCTTTTATGTATTGGGTGATTGGCGCTGCTAGCTCAACTTCCGAAACATCGACCAGGCTCATTGATTCTCTTTTGCGACCTTTTAGTCCCTTTCATGTAAACATTAACTAAGAAATTTCATATAATTAAAACAAGTGTTAGTGAGTAAGCGTGTTAAACATTACTTGTGTTTGGTTTGTTTGTAATGGAGAGGTCACTCACTATTCGAATACCAGCCGAATGTACTAGGGGTGATTTTTCTAAATTATTTGCTCATCTCCCTCCACGAAAATAAAGGTACATTTCCTTTTTCAATCCTATCTACCTCAATTGTGTAATTAAAGGTGGATATGCCAGACGGGTACTAAGACGTAGTGAAAAGATTTTTTTTTTTATTTAGCACCGCGTCTCACTACCCGTTCGGGTTATACGCTTTAAGTACTAATTACGCTAATGGATTAGGAATTGGGAAGGTTGAATTAGAGGAAGTGAACCCGCATTTGCGTGGAGGGAGAGTGGAAAACCATTTAGGAAAAACCACCCCCAGTTCACCCGACCGAGATTCGAACCTCGATCTCCCCGTCCTCGACGGTCGAGCTCAACACGACAAGCGCGTTAGCCAACTACGCCACCGAGGCGGGTGTGAAAAGATTGCTCTATAAACCTGGATTAGAACGATTGAAGGTTTTTAGATAACTTTGATTACAATTTTTTATTACTTCCATAGGCTTATATTTTACTAAATATGATTACTCAATTATGAAACGCTAACCTTAAGAATTGTAACGGCCATCTTTTTATTATTTTTGAAGAGTTACAAATGACCAAAATTGTTTATTTATATTGGATTTAAAAATCCCTGACTAAAGGTTGAAAGAATTTTTTTTTTAAATCTACACCATTATTGTGATGATGTAAACTTGGCTGTAGATAGGTCTACATGAGGTTTTCTCTTATATTCAAATCTTGGCAATGCAAACCAATTTTATCGAGCCAAATATTTTCTAATGTTTAGTATTTAAAAGGCTTATGAAATTGTTTTTCTATTGCGCCCCACTACTCAACCAGCCTATACGCATTTTATTAACAACACTCGAATGGGAATGGGGAATGTAGAGTTTTTTAAGAAAGTCCACCCATATTTACGATCAGGCAGATTAGAAAACAATATAAGAAATAGCACCCCGCCCTACACAGGGGGTTGAACCCTGAGTTCTCCGTCACTGACTAGCCAGACTAGATGAGCCTGATATTTATTAAATGTACCTACTGATCCGGGTAATTTTATTTTAAAATTTGACATAAGGTTTAAGATATGTGGAGTTAAATGAAAGCAAAAATATTAACATCTACCACACCAAATTTACTACCAAAAGCTAAAATTTATGCAAATAATTTTAAATTAGAAACAAAAATATTCCATATTAATTACTTAGTTTAGTTTGTTAACAAAAGAGTTCATTAAATATATAATGTTATTTAAATTCTTCCAAATGTATGAAAACAAATCCTAGGTAATTCTAAAAAAAATACACATACAATTTATTGCAAAGATAGTTATTACTACTGGTGACCTGGCGGTCTAGGGGTATGGTGTCAGACCTCTGTTCTGGGGTTCCGGGGTTCAATCCTCGGTCTCGGCACAGATTTATCTGATTGCCAAACCCTTCCTTCACCTCTGACAAGAAGTGTATTAATCACAACTTGTGAATGTGGGGAATGCCAAGCCTCCACCGTGGTTTGGATTCCACGTTAAACTGTAGGTCCTCCATTTCATCTCACAATCACCCTACTATTACACATGAGCGTAAGTGCGTATAACCCGAACGGGTAGTAAGACGCAGTGCTAATAATAATAGTTATTACTAGGCACATTCAAGAAGAACCCACACAGTTCAAAACAAATTTTACTTTCATAATTCTAAATAAGAATTCATTTATCAAATATTTAATTTAATTAAAATCACTAAAAATAAAACAAATCAGAAATTTCTAATAGATAATAAAATAAACTGTATGTGTATCATGTTATATAACGCAATGTTAATTCAGTAACACGTTCATAATTTAAGTTTGGTGTATAAGGGACACTAAATAAAATATTGGTTATAAGGTGAGCCTCTGGAGACTAGGAAGGCTATTCCAGAAACACTTTAGCATTGAATGTCTTCCTAAGTTGTGTGTGGACATACCTGTCGTAGTTGGATATGATAGGATCATTACAAAGTTAGTTGAAACTTGAAGGACTTTTTTATGGTGATCTGGAGTGGAATCGTAAATAAGCATTTTTACATTTTGGTATTGTAGCTATGGTATAAAAAAGGAACACTATATCAGTGAAACTGTAAAATTTCATGGGAAATAGAATTTAGAAATATAAATTAATATAACGATTACAATAACCCAGCATGCACTGATACATTATGTTCCCCTCACTTAGAGTCACGTCCAGTAAAGCAGTAATAATCTCATTTAATCAGGTGCCAGTGACGGAATCTTTGAATATCAATGAGATCCATGTACACTAGGGATGGCTTTTCCATAACGGTCTTCCTCTTCTCCCAGAAAGAGTGAATACATTCCCGAAAGGCCTTAGGTTTCGCTTCATTACCTCATTAAATTAATCTGTAAATATCTCGTAAGTTTAACGAAAAAAACCTATTTTTTTTGTTTAATAAAGATATCAAGCCATTAAATAAATGAATACACATATATACAGAACATTTTGATACTAATAAAGATCAGACAACTGAAAATAATAAATTAATAAAATTTTCGAAAATTATTGATCAGTTTTGGTATGAGATTATTTGTAAATATGATAAATACTATTAAACTAGTCCGGTAAGGTGATCTTGTGTGGGAGTATTTAACAAATACAGTATTTATTCTATGTTTACTAAACAATAAGAAAATAACTAAAACCTTCTTTCCTATCTTCATCACGAACTAAAAAATTAAACATTGATAATTTGTTTCCAGTGTTAGAACGTGTGTTTTCACAGCCTTTAAAAGCACACCTGTCTCTTCCCTTACTAGTCATTTGGTTCTTCAAACTAGAATCCATCCTTTACCAGACACAGTACCTACTGAATAGATGGTAGTATTTCTTTTTCTCTCTAGCAATTATTGGTAATGTTGCTGTTTGGTGTGGCGGGTCATTGATCCTGGTCGAGGGAAAGGGGGGAGGACAGGAGGGCACAACTGAGTGACATTGTAAGCACTTCTTCCTCGCCCTTGCAAGTCTCCTTTTGGGGCAGGTTTATTATCTTTTACAAAGATGATGGGTCATTTACAACGTTGCCAGTTCCTCTAAGAAAACCCACACACTACATCGGGAACTAAGTCTTACAATGAATGGTTTTGTGGCGCGAAAATGCGAGTCTAAAATTGAAAGTACGTTTGTTAGCGCTCCTCTGCGGCGACTCGACAGAACTACAGTTTCCATTGTTCTAAAATGGACTGAGTTTTGCCCTATCATTTGTTCCCTCTAGTGATATTCCTTTCTCTATGCCCTAGGTCTATAGCATTGACATTACCCACCCCCCTTCACTCCTCATTCAATGATCTCAGAATTAGGATCTCCTGAAGCGTTGACGGGGACGCGGCAGTTGGCCTAAAAGGCATTTGGCCTAAAGGCATTTGGCCTAAAAATGAAACCAAAAGTCATTTGGCCTAAAAGGCATTTGGCCTAAAAGGCGTTTGGCCTAAAGGCGTTTGGCCTAAAGGCATTTGGCCTAAAAGGCATTTGGCCTAAAAGGCGTTTGGCCTAAAGGCATTTGGCCTAAAGGCAGTTGGCCTAAAAGGCATTTGGCCTAAAAGGCAGTTGGCCTAAAGTCATTTGGCCTAAAATGTAAATTTAAAACCTTCGGTTATCTTCGGAAAGTAAAAGGTACTGTTAGTTGTTTCATCTGAATATAGATAGCACAACTGATGCAAGGTAGTTACAATATTTCTAAAAACATTGACAATATCCTACATACAACTAGATCAGTAGTTCACAAAACACTATATCACCTTTTTTATATATAGATTTCCGATATTATTTCCTTGTTAATATATCTCACGGTCATAAAGTTAACGAAAAACAATAAGAAAATCCTATTCTCAGCATCGTTTACGCTCGGTAAAATTATATGCGTACATTCAAATTATGGGGACTTTTTACAACTTATTCCGAAAGGCAAAATGAAAGTGGAAACCAATATTCAACCCACCCACTTTAAATTTGTCTGAAGTGACGCCCGATTTTCGTTTAGCGCTACTGAGATATATATGAACATATTTTTTTTATCTATTGTATTAATAATTAATATATAAATAATAGTGACGCATTATATAAATTTTGCCAGTAAATATTACAATGGTCATATATATTTATATATAAACTTAAATTATGGTTTTGACTAGATCCTTAACTCTATTATTATTGTTAGAATTATTATAACTATTATTATATAAAATTAGTACAGTTATTTTTTTCAAACAGTGTAACTATTTTTATTACGGTGATATTATTAACAACATGGGCTATGTTAACACAATAGGTCCTTTGTTTAAAAACTATATACTAATTTCCCTCCTAGTAATTAGCAAAGCATTCTCAGGAATTATTTTAACTTGTGAAAAAAATACAAAAGATTTTATGGAATTGTCGTTGGTCTTTTTTTTAAGTCTTCATAAAACGTAAAAATACAAAATGTGGTAGCCTTTACAGGATGATAACTTCCTAGGGTAAGAAAAACGTACGATGTAAGCAAGTGGACCTCCGAAATGCCAATGGCTGCAGCAGAGGCCAGAGGGATAAATCTGACGAGCTTTGGTTGGTAAAAATATCTCACCGCTAGGATCGCTTGTGTTCTCCCATTCCAAAAAGTGACACTCTTATAGCCTAGAGGCAAACAGACGTGACTCAAGTTGGCCCGCCACTATGCCGAAAAAAAATCTTTTTTTGTCTAGTCGTTTGTGCTCTATTTATGCTCATATGTGCCCGAACATGAACATTTGTGCTGTTAAACTGGCCATTTTAGAAAATATTTAATGTGGTGGGCCAACTTGAGCTCAAGCTAGCCCGCCACATATTGAAAAACACAACATAACCAAATTTATTTAAGTCAATCCATTGTGTTCCATTTGTGCTCATATGTGCCCGAAAATGAACATTTGTGCTTTAAAATTAGAAAATCTAGAGAGCATTTAATGTGGCGGGCTAACTTGAACCTTCCCTATATCATAAACTGTAGAAAAATATAGTTCAAGCTGGCCAGCCACATTTTTAAATATCAATGTAACAAAATTCTGTATTCACGATTCGTTTGTTCTTAGTTTGTGCTCATATGTGCCCGAAAATTAACGTTAGGGCTGTGAATCTAGGCCTTTTAGATAACATTTAATGAAGGCGATCCAACTAGAGCTCAAGCTAGCCCACCACATTAACTGTTTTATAGATTTTCTAATTATAGAGCGCAAATACTCATTTTTGGGCACATATGAGCACAAATACTCATTTTTGGGCACATATGAGCACAAACGAAAAACAAACGAATGGTGAAAACAGAATTTTGTTACATTGATATTTAAAAATGTGGCGGGCCAGCTTGAATTCAATTTTTTCTACAGGTTATGGTATAAGGAAGACTCAAGTTAGCCCGCCACATTAATTTTTCTTTAGATTTTCTAATTTTAAAGCACAAATGTTCATTTTTGGGCACATATGAGCACAAATAGAGCACAAACGATTAGACAAAAAAGTTTTTTTTTCAGCAATGTGGCGGGCCAACTTGAGTTACGTGGCAAACAGGCTAAATCTTCTCTTTCTCTCTTCTCCGTCGCACTCTACAAGAGACTTTGAAGGGTGGGATTAGGCAGCAGTCCTTTCCTCCCTCCATTCCTAATAATAGCAAACGACCTTGAAGTAAACCATAACAAAAATTCATTGTTCCCCGGCAACTTTCCTTTGGTTCTTTTTCAAACCCACTAACATAATTTGTTTTGAGTTTCACGAGTAGTTGGCGGGTACCTCTGTCTTGCTTCATCCTTTGCTTTATATAGATTAAATAATGTATTGATTTGTATATTTTTGTGTAAAGTTTAGTGATATCTAATTTTTTTAAATATGTATTTCATCTTCATTTTTGAAAGAAAGATTTTTACTATAAAATAATGAATCGAGGATAAAAATGTGCATACCGCGCCTGCTCAATTACACGGTGTACTTAAGGTAATTTTTCCTAAATGGTTTCCCGTTTTTCCACGCAAACGAGGGTACTTCTCATAATTTTATCTTCCTCATACCTACCTTCTAATTGCTATTAAATGTGGAAAGCATTGACTGGCGTGAAGATACAATGAAAAAACAACACTACTAGAGCTTACTCTATTTACTTGAAAAACATATTTTAGACAGTGAAAATACATCATATTCAAATATAACAAATGTACATTTTTGTATAATTATAATTACATTTAAACTTTATTTAACATTTTTAAGATAAATACTATACTTACTATATTGACTTAATAATATAAAATGAGAGACTCTTTAACACACTGGCTCAAAAAGTATTCATTATTAACATTATATATATAATCTAAACCTTTTTAAAAGGGTTTTGAACTAAAAGTTTAGTACCCTCTAATTAAATAAAAGCTAATGGATATACTTTTGATTTTTTCACTTGATGAGAAAAAGGGGCATTATAAGTTCATAAAAACCATTTTAATAACTATCATATTTTATAAATTAATTATATCTATGATAAAATGACCTCTCACTAAGCGTTTACTTAGAACCAGTGGCGCACTCAATGGGTGGAGTAAAAGGGGCACCTTCCCCCATAACCCCTAATAATTTCAATACAAACATAAATTATTTACTTTATAACTAAAACATTAGACACAGAAGATGAGTCGTATACATAGGCTCCTTTTTAAGACTTGGTTTAAGACTTTATATTCAAAACACACACATATTAAAAGTGCCACTTATATTCTCATTTGAAAAAAGCACAACCATAGTAGCTTCCATACATTGTATACAAGAAAATGTATATAACTAGTAGCCACCATTCTGGTAATTAAGTTCGTTTTAGTTTTTAAGTCTCTTAACACAAGATATGGGTTATTACACCGAGGACCTCGCTTATAGAGACTTCACTCGCACCCCACCCAATTTCGGTTAAAATTAATACTAAATTACTTCGAACTGACAAAGCTACCAGAGCGTGTTATTCAAAGCATTAACATATATTGACTTAGACCAGGGGTTCTCACATTTTAGACCGAAGGAGCCTTTGTACCAGAAAAAATGAATGGCCGAACTCTCATAAAAATATTTACACTAGTATTATGATCATTCAATAAATACATTTAAATCTCACAAGTCTTTTATAGTGTAATACATGAATGAATATAAAAGAAGAACTACACTACACCCCAACCTCCGCGTCACTCAAAAACAAGTTATATTTTGAGTGCGATGACTTATGAGACCAGGTAGCTTACAGCGTAAATACCAACGTACCAGTTTTTTATTTGTGTACAGAGGTGTAATTATTTGATCACGTAATATAGAATTATTTTGCTAACAACACATAAACCGTACTAAATGTTGATTTCAATACACAGTCCGACACTTTATCTCAGTTGGTAGCGTGTTTGTATACTGAGCTAAATGTCCCGGGTTCGATTCCCGGAATGTCCGAAAAACGTATCATTGGTTGACTGTGCTTTTCCCCTTTCACAATGATGAATTAACTGTCAGGGGGCTGGATGTTGTATTTGTTCTAGATTTAAGTTAGTTTGTCAGACTCTGAGGAAATAATCTACATTCTACGGTGTGTCTGTCACTAGTTTTATATCGAGTGTCACTCATTGAGCGTGAACAGGGAAAGAGGGAAGGGTTGATAGGGTGGGGTATTACCAAATTTTTCTCCCCCCATCGAAATGTGCCTTCCTCCAGTTTGTTAAACTTCCCTCTGATATACTTGAATTTGAAGCTGAAAGATGGTTTGCATCAAACTTCAAAAAGATTCTAAAACAATCTATTATTATTTCTAAATGCTTAAGGGAGACCCCAAATAGCTTTTAGTGGCATTCCATTTTCAAATATTTTCCACTGGCTTGGAGTCAATCACCTAAAAACTCCTTAAAAATAGTGTTTTTACAAACTACCTCGCCCAACACTAATAAAGCTTCGCCGATACTCTTGATAGTCATCACAATAGGTTTTTTTCCATTGTGACTTACTATCCGTTTGAGTTGTACACATACATCAATTTACCCTAATGAACCAGGAATGAGGAATGTTACATTTTAGATTGAATGTACCTACATTTGCGTATATTGAGAGTGGGGTACCATTTTAGGGAAAAATACCCTTGTTACACCCGGCTGGGATTTGAACTTCAATCTTAGAGGACAACTTTATTTCCAACTGAGGGGGGGCGGGTGGGGGATATAGGTGGAGGACACACATATTATCTCCAACTTTGAGGGGGGCATATATTATTACCAACTTATATAACATAAATGTAGCTGAATCTAATATTACCCTTTAAATATATAGTTTGACACATTCATTTGAACATTAATATAAATTCAAGACTTTCACTATACTACAAATTGGTTTATGAATAGGCCTACTTACAAGAGGGTTATTAAATTTATATTGAAAAGTTAACACATAATTTAAGGTAACACTTACGTCACCAAATACCTTAATTCTTTCATTAACTTGCGTACTATATACATTTGTTCATGTACTACAATAAACTATGTTCTTGTACAAAACATATTTATGTGTGTCAAACAGCCATGTGATTTATTAAATTTAGAAATAATGTTTCTAAAGTATGTTTTAAGATGGCACGGATATCATAAAACTATATCCACCTTGCATGGGAGATTTCTCTTCCAGACTACTGTCCACATTAATGAAGCAAGATCGATTTGGATAATAAGGTTATAAAATGCATATGTGAAATCTTGCAGTTAAGTAAACTATTTAAACAAATAATTAAATTCACTATAGAAGGGGACTTTTCCATAAAGTAAAACTATTGGAGGTGACATGTTTACCCGCCATGAAATCACTTACTATTTGTTTCGTAAATCTAATACAATGCCTAGATTCACGGGTGATATATTTTCCCCTTGGATAACATTTTCGGAGACATCACAAATAAGGGCGGTTTTAATTTGCTTTTTTAAGGAAATTACAGCAGTTAGGGCTGAAGGTCTTGTTCATATTCATTAGGTGAAAAAATGTTCTGAGCAAATAAAATATGAATCATGATTTTCCATCTCGTTCAGAAGGGAATACATCTTCATCTGACATCAGAATCTTTAGGGAAGTCATGGTGTATAACACCATATCTCTTAGATTACTTTTATTGCATACGGCAACGATACAACGCTTACCCGGCATTTTCTTAGTATCGGTATGACACTTTTCGTAACCCTTCACGCATAAATAATAAGAAAGCTTACAATAAACATACAAACATTTACTATTCACATTGACTTTGGAAGCATACTTGACATAAATAAGAAGTTAGTAACGAGCGCACCCGCCTCGGTGGCGTAGATAGCTAACGCGCTAGTCGTGTTGAGCTCAACTGCTGAGGATGGGGAGATCGAGGTTTGAATCTCGGTCGGGTGAACTGGGGGTGGTTTTTCCTCAATGGTTTTCCACTCTCCCTCCACGCAAATGCGGGTTCACTTCCACTAATTCAACCTTCCCAATTCCTAATCCATTAGCGTAATTAGTACTTAGGCGTATAACCCGAACGGGTAGTAAGACGTGGTGCTGAATAATAATTTTAAAAAAGTGCTGCACTACACAGTCACATGATCCGAACAGAAGCAAGCTTGGCTAGGTCACGAGCAGACGTAACAGCAGCGCTGCGTGTTAGGGTAGAGCTGAATGCTGGCCGGTAAAGTGAACGAGCCTTCCCTACAACACTAGTAGCCTTAGTATAAGGAAGGACCCATCAAGATGACCAAATAAACCTTAAAATTTGAAATTTCTCAGTGAGTTGAGTAATTGCAGGAGGAAGGGGAGCTTGGAGGTCAACATTTTCAAAAACTAATATATTTAATTACTTCTCTGTATTGTAAAGAATTTAAATGTATTAATTAGGTACGGGAAACAATACAAATAGACATTTACATAATAATAATAATAATAATAATTATTATTATTATTATTATTATTATTTAAAATTGCATTCTGAGAAATATAGTATGGAGTATAATAGAGAAAAAAACTTTTTGAGATTAGGAAAAAAATAAAATTTTGACAGATAAATAAAGATAAATCAAATCCCAGATAGCCAAAATAACGTTAGACTCTAAATTTCTCAAAGTGGGTTGGGAATAAGGAATCCAAAATCTACAAAATTAATAGAAACTACTACATCTCAGTGCATTGTCGTTAAAAATTGAATTTTGGCATGCCCGTAAATGCACCACTCCAAATAACTAATAAGTCTGAGCATTTTAAAATGTAACTCCATGAAATCAAGGGAGGGGCGGGGGAGTTATAAAAAACCTTTTATCTATAGTTTAAAATCGAAATTTGGCTGGCAGGTAGAAGAACAACTATAGATAAAGAAAGTATTCTTAAAACTATGTGTTTAAATGGGAGTTAGAGAAATTATGATTGGGGAGGAGAAGGGAAAATTTTCAAAAACCAATAGAAACAATTACTAACAGAACAATTTATTTGATAAGCTGAGGTGCTTAGTACTAGAGTGATTCTTTCAAATTAATTCATGTTTAGTTAGTAAATTTAAACTATTTCTTTTGGTGTTCATTTCAACAATGTCTCTGCGTAAGCGAGCAAATATTGATGCAAAGACTGCATATATATATAAAATAGATTATATATATATTTATAAAATAGAATATTACTTCTTATAGGTAGTAGTTAATTTGTGGCTTCATCAACATACAAAGTTTTCGCCTCATACGTGTCTGAAATTGTATTTTTGGTAGTTTAGATCAGGGTTTCTCAAACTGCGAGGCGCGAAGGGATTTCAGATGAGGTGTGAACCAATTTCTCACTTCTTTCGACTTGCCTAAATTATGATTGACTAAAAAATTATTATTCTGTTTGGCCTATGAAGCAATAAAATTAATTAATATCTTACAAAACCTTACTATTTTTATAAACTTCTACAAAGCTCTTATCAGAAAATAATTAAATTAATTAAATAATAAATGAAGGGGTCCCTCTAAAAACGTTTCAACTGACATTTGACAAATTTTTCAGGAAAGTAGAAAAACACTATACTCATAATTTTAGTAAAATATTCCTACCATTTTTGCGCAGAATCATTAGTACGGCCCACCTTAAAAGGTTAATGGTTATTTCTTCTTTAAAATTAGTATATTTACCTTAATAAGAGTAATTTTTACTTTGTTGTAGTGAAAAAACGTTTCATGTGCACAGTTGTAACCTATTTACACCATAAAGGCTTTAACCAAAATGTGCATTTGTAACGTTTTTATTTTGTTTACATTTTCGTTTCGGTAATATAAACCCCATTTTAAAGAATATTTGAGGCTTTTCAAAAACAAGGGGTGGGTCCTTCAACCTTTTAATGATGGCAACCCCACCCCATCCATTTTAAAATAGCCTCCAAGTCAAACTTCTAATGATAAGACAAAGGGTGTAAAAATAACATACACACAATGAATACAATCTGTAATATTCTTTTAAAAATAAATACAATGCATATTTTTAATGGCACTTTCTTGTTACTATGTTGCTATTAACATGTAAGTCTATGTTATAGACATCAAAAGTAGTAAAAATGTATTTCTTGAAAAAAAAAGGCCTTGAGAAAAACAAATAAAATAAAATAAAATAAAATAAAAACAGTATTTTTTAATATCTTTTAAATTTAAAATAAGTTTTAAAAAACTAGAAACTGTAGGCCTCTATTATAAAAAGGAACGCTAAGGAATGTCTTTCTTGATAGAAATTAAAGAAGCCCTCAAGAAAACCAAAACAAAAAAAGGCCTGTAAACAGAATTCTAAAAACTTTAATATCATTTTAATTAGAAAATAGAAAAATTAATCTTTATTTTCAACTAAAAGTCTATTTGCAATATTATTTTCAGACAGCACATGTCAACGAAAGGTAGAATGCTCTATGTTCTGGTGGTAGATACTCAGATATCTTGACAAGATCTGCTTTCTTGGCAGAATTGATTGGCAGTTTTGGTCCAGGGTAGAGGTTATTAAGTTCTGATAGTTGAACTTTACGGTACAAGTTGTCGATATTCGCTGTTTTCCATTTTTTCTTCTTGAGAACATTGAAGACCCTCCAGGTATCAAGTATGCTATGGCATTTTCGGGTACGAATTTAAGTTGGACTGTCCTTTGAAAACTGTATCCATCTACACCCGCTGATTTTCAATTTGGGATGCTTGTAGATTTGATTGTCGACGGGCAAAATCGATAAAGTGTCCTTCCATCTCCTCAACTATGAAGGGGTTTATGTCTTTTGTAGAGCGTATCATGTTGACTACGTCATCTGGAATGTATAGTGTTGATATCTTTTTGTGCTTCTCAATGAGGGCAAAATCCCGGTCTCACGGGAGAAAGCTATGTCCAGTTACCAAAAAATTTTGTTTGACTTCTGTGAAGAAACCCAATGAAACCAGGTAATGACAGAGTGCAACCATCTTCCAGTTGTTATTCTGGCCAACACATCGATCAGAACAGATAATAAGTTTACGTAATTCATACGGAAGGAATTTCTCAAAGTTTTTTTTTACATAACGAATAATGCACGATACTATTTCTGATGCACCTCTTTTCCCTACACTTTCATTCCAAATACACATGGTTGCTTCATTTGTCCCCATATTGTGAATACAAAAATTGTAATTAGAAAACTGCCTCTGATAATAAACATCGGAATGTGCTAGGTTTGGTGTGAAAATCACCTGCTGAAGGTCTACACATAGTACAATTAAATTAGGATTTTCTTAAGCATCCTTGCTGTCATTAGCGAGCGTATTGTAAGCTTTCTCAGCTTTCCGGTGATGGAGTTCTGATTCCACCTGCAGTTTCTTCTGTTCCTCCTCCGAATGTGCTGCAGCCATCTGAATGAAGTACTTATCACAAGTCTTACATGAATCAGATCTTGGCAACCCAAATTTCAGATCAAACTTTTCTCGGAAGATTAACCTATACGTATGCAACAAAACTTTTGATTCTGGGTATTTGCTCTTAAAGAGATTGAACATTTTACTGATGCTCAGATCAGGACTCGGATACTTGGCTTTGTTGGAGCGACGGAATAGTGACTTTCTTGACTCGGAAAAGAACGAATGTGTTCCTCCACCAACGCTTTGTCAGCATCAAGGAGGTTACGTGGTCTGTTTTTGTGTTTGCCTCTGTCATCATTAACACTTTTTCCAGACTTTACTTTTTCTACAAGAAGTTGTAGTCTTCTTTTGGTTACATCAAAAGTATTAATAATTTGCTTTTGACATACCAGTAGTTTTGAAGTTTTACCCGAAGTGGGTAAGGTGTACTTAACTGTGCAGTGGCGCTTAGATATAGTTTCTGAAACAGTTCTCCTTTGAGGTTCTTGGAGGTTGATACATTCAGCCAGAAACTGCTGCTGTTGGTTGTAAGGAACTCCATAAAACATATTATACAGCATCAGTTTGTGTGTGAGGTTTCCGTTAAGCCATGAACAGCCATTGTATGTGCAGTTCCCCGAACATAGGTCATCCTTGGGAAAATATGATTGAAATTAAACAGGCTTTGAAAGAAAATTACAAAGAGCTAGGCCTGACACAATGACAAACAAAAGATAACCCAGATAAAGCTTGCTTTTTAGCTGATGTCTGTATTATTTTCTTTTTTTAATATTATATTATTTCTCTGTTTTAAATTTGATAAAATATGTTTAAAAATGTTTAATTTTTTTATTGAAGATGACTGTATATATATTTACATATTTTGTATAGTTATTTTATACTTTTTTTTTTTAAATGTTTATAGTATAATGCACATTGTTGTATTTAATATGAGACTTGAGACTTTCATGAATAAGTAAATCCAAGCAAAACTATCATAGCCTAATCTAAATAGAAGTAACGTTTTTACACTCACCACATCTGGAGGCTTTTTAGCAGGTTTAGCAATGCCTTTCAAGCCCAAATAAGCCATTCCACTATCCTTGAGATGTTTATTTTTAACCTGTTTCCACTCATTATAGTTAATTTTACGTTTTTTACCACGATTTTGCCTATTTACAAGGAGAGATTCTGGTGATTTTGAAGGTACGTCCGCCATCTTCCTTGCATTTGAAACGTTGTTACACTAGCTGACAATTTTGAACATTAGAAATAAATAGAAATAGTTAGAAAATCAGCCGACAGATGATACCACTTTACAGACCAGGTAATAAGGAACGTTTTTACACTGAAACATCACTTTCTTAAATTTTGTCAGTTGAAACGTTTATAGAGGGGCCCCTTCAAATGTCTCATTTTTGTATTTTAACGTAAAAAAGTTATTTTATTCTAAGAATAAGAGTCTTAACAATTAATTTTATGTTCATATAAAGCTCAAGAGTATAGAGTTTGAGAAAACCTGGTTTAGATGATTTGCTAAAAATAAGATAATTTACCCAACTTAAATGTGAGCGAAGCCGTGGGCAAACTCGTGTAAGTTAATATGATTATTAAAAAATGAATGATTGATTAATTCATTTAGCAAAATTAATAAACAAATATACTTAGAAAGACTGATAAAATATACTTTGGCACTTAAAAAAATATATTAAAAATTCAAAAAAAAAAAAAAATTAAAATGGTGTGACCACATGTATGTGCTAATTAATAAAAAACGGTACGGGTACAAAACTTTTTATTTCTGGTACAAAACGGTACAAAAATTATTATTATTAGCACCACGTCTTACTACCCGTTCGGGTTATACGCACTTACGCTAATGTGTAATGGTAGGGTGATTGTGAGATGAAATGAAGGACCTACAGTTTAACGTGGAATCCGAACCACGGTGGTGGCCTGGCACTCCCCACATTAACAAGATGGCTTGTCAAAAATTAGAACAAAACCTTGGCAATGTAAAAAGTTCAACATACAAAAGTGGTACTACAGGTTAATGGACGTGCTGCTATACCTTGGGAAGTAGTAAATTTAGAAAAGACTTATATATTTTGAAACGGTAGTATATACTATTTAACTAAACACTACACACCTCGACATCTATTAGCATCACTACAAATCTTAACGAATGTTTCCGAAGACAGCAAAACATATTTTAATAAATGGTCTGAAAATTAACTTTACAAAAAGTCGTTTGGCCTAAAAGGCATTTGGCCTAAAAGGCGTTTGGCCTAAAGGCGTTTGGCCTAAAGGCATTTGGCCTAAAAGGCATTTGGCCTAAAAGGCATTTGGCCTAAAGGCATTTGGCCTAAAAGGCATTTGGCCTAAAGGCATTTGGCCTAAAGGCGTTTAGCCTACACTTTAGGCCAAATGCCTTTTAGGCCAAATGACGGGTACCCGCGTTGACACTAAACCTTCCTTTTGTTTGCTACTATTACCGTTATGATGTAGTAAGTAGTAGCTTTGGCAGGAAATGTCATCTATTCCATTTCTAATGCTTACAAAGAAGGAAACTTCTTGTCATTGAAATTTGTTTAATCAAATCAATCAAAGTTTATAAATGAGGTCCAAACTTAGACGATAAAAAAAATTATCACAAAAAAATAGAGTAAACTAAGTAAAATCCCTAAACCTCTAGAAAAAACTACAAATTTGCAAAAGAAAATTCTAAGAATTTAAATAAAATATTTAAATGATTGCATACAACTAAATCAATCACACGCTTTACAAATTAAATCAAAAAATAGCTATGCAATGAAAGTCCTTTAACAATAATTAAAATCGTGCTTTCTGGAACTATATTGGATCATAAGTTCACGTCCCATTTGTGTAAGACCGAATGTTGAACTAACGAAACTTTTTGCGGAACAATCCAGAACAACCGAAGAACAAACGATTGCGATCATAAAAACTTGAATTTTTACAAGTGGGTTTACCGTGAAGTTGGTCCTCCCCAATGTAAACATATCATTTTTGGAACGGAACAAACGAAAATTTTTGCGGAACAATCTGGAACAAACGAAGAACAAACGATTGCAATCATAAAAACTTCAATTTTTAAAAGTGGGGGGCTACCGTGAAGTTAGCCCCTCATGAGTAAACAAAGCACCACAAGTTCACGCCCCATTTGTGCAAGAATGAATGCGGAACAAACGAAACTTTTTGCGGAACAATCCGGAACAAACGATATACAAACGATTGCGATCATAAAAACTTGAATTTTTACAAGTGGGGGGGCTACCATGAAGTTGGGCCCCCAATGTAAACATATCATTTGTGGGGCTATCAAAACGGAACAAACTAAAATTTTTGCGGAACAATCCGGAACAAACGAAGAACAAACGATTGCAATCATAAAAACTTGAATTTTTAAAAGTGGGGGGGCTACCGTGAAGTTAGCCCCTCATGAGTAAACAAAGCACCACAAGTTCACGCCCCATTTTTGCAAGAATGAATTCGGAACAAACGAAAGTTTTTGCGGAACAATCCGGAACAAACAAAGAACAAACGATTGCGATCATAAAAACTTGAATTTTTACAAATGGGGGGGCTACCGTGAAGTTAGCCCCCCCCCCCAATGTAAACATATCATTTGTGGGGCTATCAAAACGGAACAAACGAAATTTTTTGCGGAAAAAATCAGGAACAAACGAAGAACAAACGATTGCGATCATAAAAACTTGAATTTTTACAAGTGGGGGGGCCAACTTCACGGACGTACTCTGTGACGTCATACTTCTATCCAACTGGGGTCCACGATAATTGAGGCTGCATCATATATTTATGATCATAGATGAAAAAAAGAAATCTGGCGCTTGACCATTACATAAATGAAATAATTTTTTAAATACACTCTTTTCTTTGAACATCTAATGTTGTTTATTTTTTCAAATTTTTTAAATAATTTATAAAAATTATCCCATTTTATTTATTAGTTGTAGGATTGATAATTGTGTACGCCTAATATATTTCTAGATTTTATAGTTTGCAATGAAGCAATATTTTTAGCAATATTTTACTAAAATATAGATTTAAAAAATTTATTTCTTTACCATCGGTAAAAATTATGAAGCACTATGTTTAAATTGCAAATGTGAATACATAGCACTGCCATGTGCTGAGTTTGTACCACAATTCTCAAATTATGTTCTGCCATAATTTTCGTTTAAACACATTCAAGCTTTGGGCGCTTCTAAATTCTTAAACCTATTCAAATATGTAGTGCTCAATTTGTGCCCAAAATATTGCACATTC
>JBCFYV010004423.1:0-20262 GCA_039000515.1 Timema cristinae
TATGCTCTTGAATTATCCAATATTTCCTTCTAAAATGATTCATTTTTAACACTTGTTGACCTTTATGCCCCTTTTAAAACCGAAAAAATTTGTTCTTTGATCCCCGTCGTCTGTTCTCGACAAAGCCGGATAATTTTAACCGTTGGGCTAAAACTTGGTATCAAAGGGTTTTTTCTAAGGTCACCCCCCCCCACCGGAGAAGTTTTGGAATTTTTAACCCTAGAATAAGAGTATGGACAAAAAGAGAGAGGAAAATAAAATATTCTAAAAACCCATTAGCTATTTAGATTAAATTTTGTATTAGACGTGAACATTACAAACAAAATGCGATTTCATTTTCCATGAAAATGACTTCGGGGTACTTTTTAAAAAAGCGGAAACTTCCAATTTCGATCATATTCTGCAATATTTGAGATACAAAAAAAACTTTTGTTGTACTCTAAATATAACTCTCTTTTGTTTAATATATTTTTTAAATTCAATAGTCTTAAGTATTAAGAACAAAAATTATTTTTTGGGGTATTTGAAATTAAAATGAAATGCTATAAACTTTGGTGATCCAGTTTGCCTTTCCCGGAGGGGTTTCTGCAAAATGTATTTTTTAATTTAAAAAATCTTATTTTTAGTAAATATCTCTTATAAGTTAAATTTTTTAGTACCCCAATCTTCTACCTGTTCAGTTTTAATTTTTTCTAGTTACACTGTGATTTGGTATAAAATAAGGTTGAATTTAGGGGAAGTGCCTGTATTTCGTGGGGGGGAGGGAAAAACAATTTTTGGACAAAACACCTTCAAAACCCCGACCAGGATTCAAACCTCGATCTCCCAGCCATCGGCAGTCTAGTCTACTGTGGAGTGACGCTTTAGACCAACAGTCAGGTCATATAACAACTTGTCATTAACCCCGGTGTTTTATACGTAAAAACCCTTTTTCTAACCCCCCTTTTGAGGTTTTTCTTTTTTTATCTAATAAAATTTTTTAACTGTGATAATCCCACAACATTTCACAACCGCACCCATTAAAAAAAATGAAAAAGTGTTGATTCAGTCTCAGCGCCTGGGTCAAATTCCTGGTGCGTGGAGCTCAATAATAAGATAAGAAAGATAAGGGTTCAAATTAATTTTTAGGCAAGGCAAAAAATAAAGGGGTTAATTGTGTTTCTTTGCGGGAGGAATTAATTGCTGGGGATTAATTATTTCGTTTGTAAGTCAAGTTTGAAAAATCAGTCATTTCAGAACCCACGCCAAAAATTTACTTGAGGGGGGGAGTGGGGGGGGAACAATCTGGGTTTTTACCCCAATTTAAATTTTTGGAGAAAGGGTGGAGGGGGTTGGGAAGGGTTGGTTAAGCAAAAAAAAATTAAAAAAAAATTTTTTGTTCCCCAAAACCCAAGGGGGACCCTGAGGACCCTTTTTGTAAAATTTTAAAATATTTGGTGCCGAGAAGCTGTTTGGAGTTTTTGTTTGGGAAAAAGAAAAATGTTTTAACACAACTCTGCGTTAAAAATGTATTTAAATTTTTTTAAAAAAAAAAACTTTTTTTTTAAAGGTTGGGGGGAGGCAACCCCCCCATTTGCCCCGTGTTGTGTTCAAAAATTTTTTATTAATGCTTCCAATTTTCTTGCCCCCAAAGGCCCCAGGGGTTCTCTCCCCCACTTTCCCTTTGTCACGGCACCTAGGTTGGCCGCTCGGTCTTGCGCATGTTTCGAGATATTTCCTCTTGAGCGGAAACGCAGGGCTTTGTTTGTCCTCTATTCCAGGCTTTTTTTTTTAAAAGGGCCCCTCCGGCATATTTTCTCGGGTCCGGGGGCGTTTTTAGAATATCCTTTATTTTTTTTTTCAAAATTAAAAAATAGTATTAGAAATTGGGATTGTATTTTTTTAAATCTGTCAAAAGACATCTGTTTTCTTTTTGTTTTATACTTTTATGCTTGCAGAACTTAATTTTCGTTTTTGTTTACCCATATTATAAAGAAAAAATTTTATAAGTCTCCAGCACATTTTTCCTGTTAAAAGGGGCTCCTTGGGGTGTAAAATTTTTGAAAAATTTCCCGCTTATTCTATCAACAATAACATAACGCGAAAATCTCGGGGCACACCTCGACACACTAATTGTTGAAAATTCAGTGTAAAAACTATGAACCCAAACAAAAAGAAAAAAAAATAGTAAAATGCTTCCGTTGAAGGGGCCCCCCTGGCCCATTTGTGCAACACTGGGGGGCAGGGGGAGTACGTTTATGACGTCACGGGGGGGAAACAGTCAAGGGGGGGGTGATTATTTTTAGGGGCCTCCGAGTTCCATCCATTTTTATTCAAAAACAAGGGGATTCAGTCGTTAAATTTAAAAGTTTCGTCATCCCCAAAAGCTTATTAATTGGTAGCGCGTTTTTTTACGAATTAAAGGGACCCAGGCCGATTACCACATGACTGGCTTTTTAATTATAATTGGGTTTTAAATCGGAAACTTCCATTTCCCCAATGATGAATTAAAGGGCCGGAGATTGTGTGCTGTGTTCCCCTTTTAAGAGTTAAGTATTTTGTAAGTCGGGGCGTAAGCAGTCGGCTCGAAAAGTTACCCAAATTTTATTAAAAATTTTTTTTTTTATAACTGGGCCGATTAAATTCATTAAAATAAATTTAAAAAAAATTAAATTTTTTTTTACTTTTCGATCAGATCTGATTTTTTCCGAATTGAATACCTATTCTTAAGGATTCAAGGTATTCAAGGGGCCCAAATTTTAACCAAAGGTTGGTCACCAAGAAAAAGGCCAAAACCCCCTTTGGGGTTTTTTTTTGTTTCTTCTTCCTGGCCCTCAATGCCCACAGCTAAAAAAAATGACTATTTTGGAAAAAGAAATTAAGGGGGGGGTGTAAAGCGTAAATGTTTAAGGGAACCCCTGTTATTTGAATAAAAATTTTGTTGAAATTTTCTCCTTCATTTTGGCGTGAACCATATTATGAGATACGAACCCTTCTTAAATAACGTGGGGTTTTTACTTCTTCATTGCGTCGTTTTGGGGTTTAGGGAATTTTTTGATCGACTCTTCTGGGCCTTGAGTAAAGACCATACTTACTATGGGGCAAAGACAGGTGTGAAAATAAACCAGCGTCCAATAAAGGTGTTTTGTTTAATCCCTGGCCACTGGCACCTGTCCTACCCTAAAAACCTGCAAATGACCTGTGCTGACAAGAGGTTTTGGTTGGGGGAGTAAATGCAGCCGGAAATCAGTAATTAATACTTTTTCTCTGTTGCTCGCGCCGGGGCCGACTTCCTTTCGTCAGAAATATACCACTTCTTCTTACGAATGGCGTATTTTTTACATATAGAAAAAAGTTTTTGATCTAATTTACTTATGTCGTGAGATTTACAGTGCCAAATTTTTTTATTTTTCACAGCGTCTTTAAAACCGTTCTTTATACGCTTCCTTTCTAATTCGCTAGTGAGTTAAGGGAAATAGGAAAGGGTTTAAAATTTAGAGGAATGTAACCCCATTTGGTGGAGGGAGGGAGTGAAAAAAAATTTTGGAAAAAAAAAAACCTTCTTACACCACCGAAATTTTTGAAAAATACTCCTTGTCATCAAAAAATTAGGCAAAATTTCTAGAGTAACGCCTTAGACTGCGGCCCCCGAAAGCGGTCTGTCACTTTTTATAGATATTTCAATACCTTTTTTAAAATATCCTAATAACATTTATTTTTGTTTATATATTAATAATATTAATATCAGAAAAAAATTTCCCTTTTTAAAGATAGTTTCTTATGTTTTTTAAAAAAAATTAAATACATTTTCATCGGAAAAAAAGTTTAATGACCATGCGTGCCCCCTAAAGGGTGATAAGGGGACCCCCCAGCCCCCCCCTTATCCGTAGCAAAAATTTACTCTTTTTTTTTTGTTAAATTTTTTGAGAAAATAAAAATTTGCATTTGGTTTGGTTGCAATTTTTACTAACAGCTTTAAATCTCAATATCGGTTTAACAGAGATAAAAATGAAAATATAGATTTCCCTCCTTCCCCCTTTTAAACAGCTTTCTTTTATTTGGTTCTGTTAAAAAACTTGTTAATAATATAATGTTCTTTTTCAATTAATTCAGTACAATTACTTTTTTTTTTTGTTAATTTATCAAAACTTTTTTGTTTACAAATTTGGTCTTGAAATTCATTTTAAATTAACTCGAATTTTTTTCAAAAGCTTTTTTAAAAATTCCCTCCACAAGGTTAAATTCCCCGATTTTTTTTTCAAGGGGGGGGGGGGGGGATCCCCGCAGGGGGTACTCCAATCCACCCCCCCCTCCCTTTTGAAAAACCCCCATGGGTGCCCTTGACTATGACATTGTTTTGATTCCCTTTTATTCAATTTATTTTTTTTTTTACTATTTTTATAATGTATAAATATGTGAAGAGCTGTCAGTGTTTTTTAAATTTTTTTTGTAGATACTTATAAATTAATTTTTAAGTATAAATTTAAAGTGTAAGAAATAGCTTGTCCAATTTTTAAAGAGAATTATTAATAATATACAATAGTAAAAGTAATTAATGTTGAAGCAAAAAAAGTTAAAAGGTGTTCCCAAAAATGTTCATTCGTAAAAAACAAAATGGGGGGCCTTTATATACCTCCCTCCTTTGTTTACACCACTTTAACCCCCGCCGTGCTTTTTTTCCTTTTTAAACTAATTTAAAAAATGGCAGTACATCTAGTATTATACCCCCTCTCTGCTCCGGATAGAAGACGAGCCATACAATCCCACTGTAGTGTATATAAACCCCATCAAACCGAACCAGCAAGCTCCATTAGACTTGTGTGTTCGATAAGGGCAGCAATGCAGGGAAACCCCCCTTTGCATTATTCAACGACCGCACATACCTGACATTAAAATATCTACAAAAAATAATGGACTTTTTTTTTTAATTTTTTTTACTGATAAATATTTACTTATTAAGTTTTAAAAGTCAAAATTTTCGAGGGGAAACAAAAATTCGACTTAAAATTTCCCTTTTGGAAAATAACAAAACAAAAACAAAAATACGATTTTTCCCCCAGCGCTGAACAAGGAAAAAAAAAAGTACTTAATAACCTTAAATTTTTTTTTAAAAATAAAATTTTAAATTTACGCCCTTCGGGTGGTACAGGGTAGGAGGGGTTATTCTAAAAATAGGCGGTTGTCTCCCCTTTGGGGGTTTTGTACTAAGGAAAGTTTTTTATGTGGTTTTTGCCCTTCCCCCACTCAAGTCGGGTAATATCCTAAAAATTAAACCTTGCTCATGTATTACCCTTGGAAAGTTTTTAAGCACGGAGAAAAAAAAAAATGTTTAGTTAAGTTAAATTTTTTTGAAAAGTTTCCCAAATATTTTTACTAAACCCCCTTTTGAATATAACTAATCCACGTGTTGAAAAATGGTTGGGGGGGTTTTTTATAGTAATTTGTTCCTCATAGCGGGGGAGAGGATGGGATGAGGCAACCCCCAGGGGGGTTGGGGGGGGGGGAGGGGGGGAAAGTGGGGGAACCGAAGTTTTTCCCCCGGGAAGAATTGAACGTATGGGAGATGGCCTGAACCACATTTGGCGTTGGGAAGTGCCCCCCCCCTTTTTTTTTTTTGACCGCATCTTACCCAAACCCTTTGCATATGTGCGGAAATAAATTAGATTAAATTTTTTAAGGGAATGTACCCGCATTTGTGTGGAAGTGAGTGGGGAAACCATTTTGGGGGGGGGGGGGGGAACAGTACAACTGTTTGGGATTCGAAACCCCCGATCTTTCCCCTCATCGGCAAATCCGTATATTTCGGGGACTCAGCCTTGACCATTTTACCACCGAAAAAGGTTGTCGTGGACACGTTTAAAAGCGTTTTAAAAAAACTAAAAAAAAAACAGAAAAGTTGGGGCCGGACCCTCCGGAAGAGGGGCATTAGGCTGGGCGTTTTTGGCGGCGCGGGGGGGCCTGGATGCGGTCAAATGACGGACAAGGGCCCTCACGCCCGCCCTGCTTTTCCTCTTTTAAACTATCGAGCGACAAGGAAAAAAAAAAACAGGGTTAAATCAGGAATTTTGTTTTAATACATTTCTTTAAAATACCCCCTTTTTTTAAAGTTTCAAACCACTAAAAAAAGGGTTTTACTCCCCCCCTGGAAAACAGGTCGGGAAAAAACAAGGGAATTTCATCAAAATAAAAAAATGGAATGTTTGTGGTTTTGGGAACCAAAAAAGCAAACGAAAAATAAAACTCGAATTTGAATGGTTCATGACTAGCCTCCGCTCCCCCTTCTCCCCCGCTTTTATTTTCCTCCCGTGGGGAAATTGGGGTTGCGTAAAACTTAAATCTTTTCCCCATCAATGTAAAATAATTTGTTCTTATAACTTTGGGTATGACTTTAGGCTATAGTTAATTTTAAAAAAATGAAATTTTCACTCGTCCTGGGCCCCTGTCGTAATAATGGTTTTTAAATAGTGTTTTCCCCCGGTTTTACACATTTAGATTATCCCCACGAAAAAGGGTAAAATTTGAGATAAAATTACTGTTTTTTCCCCGAAATGATTGTGGAAGACCCCACATGGGAAAAAAAAATTTCACCTCTTTAACCCCGGCCGGTATTGAACCCCCGGCAAACCTTGGCGTTTTGTCCCCTTTGCCGACGGTGGGTGTTTTTTCCTAAATGGTTTTCACACTTTCTTTTCTTCACGCAAATAGGGCATTTGCTTTGAATTTAATTTTCTCACCCTAGCCTATTTGAGCATTATTAAATTGTGTATAAGTAACCCGAAGGGATTAAGATGCGGGGAAAAAAAAACTAAATAAAAGGGGAAAAGATAAATAGAGGGACTTTATGTAATGCTAGCTGTTCAATTTTATATGCCTGTCTTAAGGGATATTATCCAAAAATAAATGCCATTCTGAATTTGCGCAGCCCGGCGTGTGCGAGGGAGGTGGAGCTTAGAAAAAACGTCAGCGACAAGTAAAAACCGTATAGAGAGGAAATACTCGGTGAATGACAATCCCCTGTTTTTCTTTTACTCTGATTCTTTTTCAAGAAAAAAACACTCCGGCACACAAAAGGGATGTGTAATTATCTTGGGGTGGACGCAGTGTAAAAAAAGAAAAGAATATAAAAGGGGCATTGTACTCTTCGTTTCTTTTTCGGGTTCTTCAGGCGCTGGACTGGTCGTCTTTGTTTAACCCAAAAGGTCTCCCCCCGCGTGTCCTTTTTTCCCACCAAAGAAAAGTTGCCTTTTTGTTTTAAAAAGAACTATCTTTTTTCAGAAAATAAAAATACTAATTTTATCCCATTCGCTAATCCATCTAGTAAAATAATTAACCTAGAGAAAAAAAATGATTGGACTTTATTTTTGATAAAAGGTTAGAATCTACATTGGGCCCCATCCCCGGAAACGTGCACCATCTTTTTAAACGCCCAAAAGTCTTTTTCAATGTGCGGGAAACCAATAATTTTATGTCCTTGTTTAATGTAAAAAACGCTTGTAAAGTCTGAAATTGACATGTTTTCACGAAAAAAAAAAAAATTAAAATTGAAACCTTTTTAAAACACTTTTGCAAAAATAAAACAGCGAAAATGTTTTTTTTTAAAATATATTTTGAGTTACAAGGGTTAATTATGTTAATTACAAAAATCGTTAAAATTTATTTCTAAAAATAAATATATATTTGGTTAAAAAGGCCCTTTTCCCTTTGACACGTTGTGGCATTTTAAGTGGAGAGCATATGTCACGACTTCAATCCGATATCGAGTGTTTTTTGACGTTAAATTGGGTAGGTAACGTTAAAAAACGTCTCTAGATGGGAATGCCACCCATCTCGCCCAAACACTAATTTTAGTACTGTAAAAAGTGTATTCAATTTTAAAATCAATAATAGCAAAAAAAATTTTTTTTTCCCTGGGTTTAAAAGGGGCTAGACAATTTTTAAAATTTTTTTGAAACATTTTTTATGTGTGACAAAACCCAAAAAACATATTTTCCCCAGGGACATGAATTTTTAAAAGGAAAAAATAATTTTTTTTTTTAAAAATCGGGAACAGTCTTCAAGTCTTCATTACATTTATATTCTTTGGTAATCAATTTTAAGATTTGTTTTTAGTCAAATTTTTTTTGGGGAAGTTGTAATTTAGAACAGCTTTAGGTAACGCGTGTGCCTACTGATTAGGGATCAGGGGGTTCTAATCCAGGCATGATTAAAAGTATATAATTGGTTGTTTTTTTTGGTGGAGAACTGGGTGTGTTTTTGCTCTAGACATTTTAGTTTGTAAAAAAATCGTGTTTTTCATAAAATGTCGATAAAAATTTCAAATAAAAATTTTGGGTGGTAATTTATAAAATAAAATTTTTCCCCTATTTCATTCAATTCTAGTCCCTTTCACTTTAAAACCCTTTCTACCCTTACTCCTTATAAAAATGTTTTAAAATTAGTAAAAGTGCTGATACACAAAAAAAACTTCGATAGGCCCAGTTTGCTGAGCACCTTAAATACATATGATAACGTGGGAATGTAAACGATGTAGGCTTTTTTTTTGAAAAAGAAAAAGGTGATCTTTTTTAGTTATTAGTTTTTGTGTTGTGTTCTTTATTTTAGTGTAAAAATACATTCTGTTTGGGTTGTTTGTTTTATTTTATTTGTTTATCATACATCTTACCCCTTTAGGGGTACATGCATGTGTATTAAATGGATAATTTGGGGGATAAGAATGGTTCTTTGAGGAAGTGGCTACATTTGCGGGAAGGGAGAGTGAAAAGTTTTAAAAATACCCCCCCAAACCACCAACCAAAATAAAAACCCCAAGCTCTGCTCTGCGGCATCCAGTTTTTTCAAGAGCGATCCCAAAAAGTTTAGCCCCATGGGGACCAAAGGGTTGTTTGTTTTTTGGCAAGATTGTTATAGAATGTTTGATCGTAATCAATTCATTTTTTTTCTAATCAAAAAATATTATTTATTTGAAATTTTTAATGTTATCGTAATTTATTTATGTTGTCAACATTTCTTTTCTCAACTTACAAAAAGCTACAGCGATGAATAAGTCTCTGGTTAGGATTTTTTTTTCCGATTCTGTCTGTACTCAGTTTACGTTAAAAACAGGTTTTTTTTAATGTAAGTTTAAAAAAAAGTTCTTTTGCAATGACTATCACTATTATGGGATAAAACCTTCCAAGAGTGGATTGAAATTGTCAAATGCTGTATTTATATGGACCTATATGTATTTTTTTAAGGGTCCTATACAACAAATTTTGTATCAATTACCAAAAATTTAATAGACCTTAGCAAAAAATGTTTGAAGTGATCTTCCAGGCCCAAATTTTTTTAAAATTTAAAAGGGCTTTCAAAAACCCTTAGTAGTATTTATACAAGCAATTTTTAAAATTTACAAAAATTTTTAAACTTATCTTGATGACCCCCTCGATTTTTTTATTAAGATGACCAAAAAGCTATTAAGGCGCTTTAAATGATTTTTTTCTTACAGTTACATTTTTTCTAGAAGTTATAGGGTGTGTCTTCCCAGTTAATTTTTGAAAATTTAATGAAATAGAAATATTTGATTCTTTTAAGGCAATCTTTTAGTTTAATATTCAAATTTTGTCAAGTGTTTGAAATGTATCTAGGAGAGAGAAACTTCTTTCCAGGGGGGCAATTGTCCCATGGCATCCCCCCCCCTTACCCGCGTTTCCCCGCCACACCCAAATTTTTTTTAAAAGAATATTTTTAAAATTTAAGCTTTTCTTTAGGGAAGCTATTAAAGGTAGTCCATTCCTGGATTTTTTTTCCATATCTTTTTTTTTTATTAAGATGATAAAATAAAAGATCGGGAAAGTTATTTAAGTTTTTTTAAATTGTAATAAGAATTTATATCATCCCTCACACAAACAATGTTTTTTTAAGTTGGGGGTTTTTGGTGGTGCTGCCTCCTCATTGAACAAAAATTTTTGAAAGAACAAAAGGGGGGCCTACCTGTCCCCCTTCTGGGGAAAACCGTCTATGGAAAAAAAACTGGAATTTTTAAAATGTCTCGGTATTTGTAAAATTGCGTAACAGCAAGAAGTTGTGTTGGAAAAGCTTTACAGAATGAAAAAATTCTAAAATGAATTTTTTTGGTTCCTCAACATTAATTTAATTTTTGAATATCGCGAACATTGAAATATTTAATTGTTTCCCAAAGTTTTGGGGCACTTTTTTTGTGGTAACTAAGAAAGGGGTAAAGGGAATGCCAAAAAGGCCCCCCCTGATCAGTTTTCCCGGGAAATCTGGGACTACCAGAGTTTTTTTAAATTTGGGGTACGTCAATTAAGTGTATTTGGGTTTTTGGCCTAGGATTTTTATATTAGTTTGCTAGTTTTTAGTTTAGTTCACTTACACAAAATAAATTTATTGAAAAAAATTTTTTTTCTAGAATAAAAAATAATAAATAAAAGTTAAAACTCCTAATTGTTTTGAAAATTATTCAAACTTAGTTTATTTTTTTTTAAATATTTAGTGAAAGCCAAATTTTTTGGTTTTAATGTTTTTGATTTAGTATTTTTTTTAAATTTTACAAACAAAATGGAAATTTTCCAATTCCATAAAGTGATTTTAAGGGTTATTTTACATAAGCTTTAATTTCCAATTTTGATCATTTCTCGCTATTTTTGAGATACGAAAATACTTTAACTGTATTTTTTTTGTACGTTAAAAATAACAAAATTTTTTTCGAAACTTTTTCAAAAAACCAATAGTTTCTGAGTATAAGCAAATATAAAAACATAAATTTGGAGATTTTTTTAAAATTGAAATTTTTTATGCTTTTTTGGTGGACAAAGATTTTCCCCCTTTTTTTACTTTCTGAAAGGGTTTCTGAATAATTATTGCCATGGAGAAAGGGAATAAATAGAGCATGTTTTTATTTCCCTTTATGCCTTTGGGGAGTGTTTCTGAAAAAAATAGGGGGATCTATTTTTTCGTTTCACAACTATTACAAGTTTTTAGTAATAAGTCCATTTTAATATGGAGATTGAGAAAGACTGTGTGGTGCCCCCATCCGTACCGTTTATTATTAATAATAGAGTAACAAGTTGATTGTATGGGTTTGGGTTTTTTTAAAGGTTTATTACCCTTTCCCAAATTTCCAACATATTACCAAATTTTTTAACAACTGAGTTTTCCCCATTATTTTTGAGAATATTAACGAGCTGGCTTGTGTACTGAGTGACTCAAACGCTCAGCCAATCAGATCCCTTTTTTCATCTGTTGCTCTTTTGTTTTTTTTACAGGGTGAATCTACAAAAACATTTTCAATCGCTGAAAATTTTTAAAGCCCCCGGTGATTTTATAAAATTACCATCAGCCCGGGTTAATTTTAAATAAGAAAAGTAAAGGTTTGATTTTTTTTGATTTTTTTTATAATATTTTAGCAAACTTATTATTTTATAAAATAAAATGGAAATGTAGAAAATACCTTTGTTTTTCAACTTTCACCAAAGTGAATAGATATATTAAAAAATTACGGGAAAAATTACTTTTATTTTTGGTTGATTTATACATTCCCGTAATTTTATAAAAAAAATAAAATTTAAACATTCGCATAATATATTAAACTTTTCTTTTCTACTATAGTTATTATATAAAATTTAAAAATAATTTGAATAAAAGTTTTAAAAAAGTTCAATTACGCCCAAAAAATTTTTTTCCCGCATTTGACCCTTAAAAATGTTGTGTTTTTTTTTAAATTTTGAAAAAAAAATTGTTTTATAAAAATTTTTATGGGAAAGAAAAATACAATTTTTTTGGACCACCCTTTTATAGAACGCTATAAAACGTCACAACAAATAAAAATACAAGACATTTGGCTTAGGTAATTTTTAAAAAAACACAGTCGACCTTTTTAAATTTTAAAACTATCAAAATTTTAGAGATTATATATTTTGTTTTTGCACTAATCACAAAAAGAAAAAAACAAGTCAAATTGAGGAAAAGGGGATTTTAGTCTATATTGCTTTTTGGAACCCTAATAACTAAAGTTTTCGCTCATTTTAGGTTTTAAATTTGGGAAATTCTCAACGGCCATTCCCTTCTTTTTTGTTTTTTTTATTTAAATACCTTTGTTATGTAAGGGAATTTTTAATCGGCATGGATCGTCTTTTTTTGGATCACAAGTCTGGCAGGAGACAATCTAGATGAACGGCTCAGTTTTTTCCCATGTGGGTAGCCCAAAAAAGCATCGTCTCGAAAATTTCGACCTTTATACCCCCATTTTTTCCCTAAAACAAAAGGCGTAACTTCTCCCCGGTCACGTGAAAATTGGGCCCTTTCCTTTTTTTAGTAGTGTGTTTTTTTTTTAATGCACGTAATTTTCTTTTGTCCCTTTCTTATGTTTAAAAAAAAACTTTTTTTTTTAAAAAAGCTTCTTTGGTGTCTTTCCCTTTCTGAGGGTGGAATTCACTTAAAAAATGGTGTCAGTCCATTGACCACGGGAGTTGCTCCCCGTAAATAATTCCCCGGAAACAAAAAGCCCCAAGGTCAACCTTAATATTCATTTTTTTTTTCAAAGCCAATTACCATTCTTCTCATCACTCTACCCTCGCATTGTCTTTTCAAAATCACATAAGATACCTTTTAAAAAGCTTTTCCAAAATTGTGAGGAAAGTCTTCGACAAAGGGGTCCAAGTTAGAGGATGAGCAGCTTTCGCCCTACTTTTTTCCTCGACCCCTATTTTTGGAGAAGTTCCCTCTTTCAACTCCTCACGTTGCTTATGTGTTGGTAAGAGAAATAAATTAATTCTTCTCTTTAATTTTCCGTAACCATATCAGGTTTGAGCACAACCCATAGTTTTTTTTTTAGTCAACCTAAATCAAATGGGTTCTTTTTCTTTACTTTTGCAGGCAACTTCTTTTTTTTCAAATTTTACGAAGTCTTCACATTTCCCTCTTTTAGTAAAATTTCCCGGGACTAGCTTGGGTACATTTCTTTTTGGGATTTTATATAAAGAGTTTTAGTATTGTAAGAAACTACAGCAGCATGTTCTAGAAGAGTAGGAAATTTTTAGGCAAAATGAAACCTTTTCTCACCGATAAGGTAAAACGTGGTGCACAACCCCCTGCCCGCATGCCATTTTTTTCGGGCCAAAAAAACTAAAAGAAATTTGTAAAAAAAAATTCCTTGCATTTCCATTTATTAGACTAGGTTGTGCAAAATGATTAAAATTTTTATTAAGGGGCGAAGCATTTAAAGTTTAACTTGTAAGTTACCCATACTTCAACAGCAGCTATGACATCGAGTCGTTTTTTTATGGGGGCTTTGTTTTAATTGTTGGTAGCCGAAATTTAAAAAAAATTGTTTTAAATTTCGTGAAGAAGTTTGGGGAATAGTCTTGATTGAATATCTAGTAACGCAGTGTCAAGATATTTCACATATTTTTGCATCGAAATTTTTGAAAATTTCAAAAAAAAGGCATCTATTTTTTCATAGCCATATAATTTTTTACAAAACATCAAACCCTTCAAAAGACAATTTGCTCCCGGTGTATTAGAAAATTTAAAAATTTTTTAAAAACTCGTCTTCTGTACTCCTGGGTGGGCAGATCAAGGGGTTCGACCCCTGCAAGGCATCAAAAAGGTTTTTGTTAAAATTTTTTACAAAGATTGGAGCAAACAATGGAATGTGTCTTCCCCTCACAAAGCATATGTGATAACTTTGCGGGGGGACCTGGGGATCAGGGGTAAGGTTGATTTTTTCTGGCGGCCGGGTTCAATCTCTCCGGACAGATTTACTGATTCCAAACCCCTTTCCCCACCCTGACAAGACATCTTGGAATGTGGGGAATGCCAGGCCCCCACCGTGGGTTTGGATTTCACGTTAAAAATGTAGGGCCTTTATTTTACTCACAAACACCCTACCTTACACATTTGCGTAAGTGCGTATAACCCGAACGGGTGTAAGACCGGGGGCTAATAATAATAATAATAACTTTGCCATGCCAACACACTTTTGCTATCACTGCATTATAGGGTTACACCATAAAATTTGGTTGTAAAATATTGGGCTAAAGAAACTGATCGGAATTAGTGCAAACAGAGAACTTCATTAAATCAGAGGACTCAATCACCGACAATTTAAAGGTTCCAAAGGAAACCGAGGCCCAAAAAGGGGACCCTGTTTACGCAGCAAGGGAAGGTTTGAAAACTTTCAGAGGAAATCAAGAGAAAAAAAATTACATTCAATTTGCAAAAAAATGTATATTTCCCCGGCAAAAAATAAGATTATTATAATTTTTAGTTAAAATTGTACAATTTCTGCGCTGTAAAGAAATGTTTCCCCCACATGAAATTAATTTCCGCTAGAAATATGCTGGGAAAATCAGCCGAATCCAGGAAAAATTTTAGAAAGATTTGGATTTTTAAAAGTGACAAATTTCCCATTCAAAAATAAATTTTTTCCCCAAAAAAATTATTTTTAGTTAGGTTTTTAAAGGAGTTTTTTGGGGAAGGGGAAAGGGGACGTCAATTTTTTTCAAAATTTTAAAATAAAATATTATTTTTTTAAAATTTTCGATTTTTTCTTTCCGGGGGGGGGGGGGGGGGGGGAGAGATCAACCCTATCCCCCCCCTCCCCGGAAAACCACCCCTGTTTTAAAAAAATGTTTATTTAGGGGATTTCTATTTTTTAAACCAAAATTTTTTTGTACATATAATTTTATTATATTTTGGGGGCCCCCTTTTCCCCCGGGAAAAAAACTTTGCCTCGGCCCTTAAAAAAAAGTCCAACTGTACATCCTTTTTGGGCCAAAAAAGGGAAACTTTTTTTTTATTACAAAGGGGTTTTTTTGCAATCCATTCAAATTCAAATAAATTTTTTTCCCTTTTTTAAAAAATTGATCTGTTTTCAAAAGGGTTTTTTTTTTTTTAAAAAGTCTTGAGTTTTTTAAAGTTTTTCATTCTTCGGGTTTTTTGATTTGCAATGGTAATTCTGGGAAGAAGGGTTTTTATAAAAATACACCCAAATTTTTTTTTTGGTCCCCCCATTGGAAAAACATTTTAATTTTTTACCATTTTAGTTTATAAGCGGCCCCAAAAAATGAAAAGCTGATAAACATAAAAAAACCGTTAAATGAACTATTTTTAAAATGTGCCCTTTTTGGGTCCGCTTACCCCTTTTTGGGTTTTTTTAAAAGGGACTATCATTATCCCCCCCAAACAATGTACTTTTTGGAAGGCATTCCCAAAAACATTCCAAACAGTCCCCAAAAAGATTGATTTTTGGAGACTCAGATCACCGTTATCTGCCCCAGAACTTTTTTTTTTTTCTATTAAAATTTAAAAACCCGTTTTCCCGTCTCCCCAAAAAAATCTTTAATGGTATAAAAAAAAAAAATTTAAAAAAAAGGAAAAAATATTTTTTTTAAACCCGGTGGGTTTTACCCCCCCCGGGGTGTTAAAGTTTTTATAATTTTAAAAAAAGGGTTTTTGGGGGTAAGGGTTTTAAAACAATATTAATTGCCCCTTTTTACTGGAGGGGGTAGAAACCTTTTGGAAAACCACCCTCAGCCCCCCACCTTTGATTTTGAACCCTTTTAAAATCCCCCTCATTTGACATTAAAAATCTATTTGCGAAGGGGTAAGGGTTTTTGAAACACCGGCCAACCAATTTGGGGGGGAAAAAAAAAAAAGTCTCTTAAAGGGTTTTTTTAGGGGGTACAAAATTTTTCCCCAAAAGGGCCAAAAATTTTTTAAAATTTAAAAAAAAATTAAACCTTTTTTTTCTGGGGGTTTTAAAACCTATCCGGGGAAAAATTGCAATTTTTTTAAAAAAAAAAAAGAGTTTTGGGAAAGGGGGAAAGGAAAAATTTGTTAAAAAAGTCCCAAAATTTTTAAGGAAAGTGTAGGAAAAAAATTTTTAAAAAAAAAACCCCCCTCACCCCCCGGGTTTTAAAACCCCCGGGGCTATGCAACGGGAAATCCCGTTAAATGAAATTATCGTTAATTAAAAAGTTTAGGGGTTTTTTTTTTAAATTTGGGAAAATACAGTTTGGATTACCAGCCATAGTAGTTTGGGGAAAGATATGTTTGAACAAATAAAGAAAAACAGTATTTTTAACTTTATTTTTAAAGGATTTTTTTAAATTTTCATTGAAAGGATTTATCAAAAAAAAAATTGCAAAAATAAAAATGTTTTTAAACCGTCAAGAAGGTTTTTTTTGAATGTTTTTCAAAAATTTTTTTTTTTCACTGAGGTGTTCCCCCCAAAAACTAAGGGAAAAAGCTGGAAAATTTGGGTTTCGATATCACCCCTTTTAAAAACCCAAATCCTAAATTTAGTTTTTTGGAATTTCAAAGGGGATCGTTTTAAAAAACCCAAAATTTTTTAGGAAAAGGGATTTGTATTTTTCCCTAGTGTAAAAATATTTTTTAAAATTAATAAAAAAAAATTTAAATTTCATTTTTTTATTGAAAAAAAAATAAATTTTAAAAAAAGGGAAATTTCATTTTTTTAAAAAAAAATTTGTAGACTACTTTTTTTTCCCAAAATTTTTTTTTTAAATTTTTTCCTCGTCCTTTTTTTTAGGGGGGCGCTAAAAGTGATGTGATTTTTTATAGCCTCTTCTTCTGTCAAAAAAATCGAAGTATTCATTGTGTTCTTTTAAGACAAAAACCCCCAAATTTTGATAAAAGTGCTTTAAAGGGGTTATTTCTTTTTTTCTTTTTGCCCTTTCCCAAAACACCCCCCGTGGGGAGGGGGGGAAATTTCCCCATTCCTTTTTTGTTTTATTCCTTAACCAAACCTCTTCCCCCCCCCCCCCCCCCCCAAAACCTTTCCTGTTTCCCCCCTTTTGGGTATTCAGATCTTTTTTCCCCCCAATACGAAAACCCTTTTAAAAAAAAAAACGTTTTAAAATAAATTTATTCCGTTTTTTTTTTGTTTGGAATTAATGGAATTTTTTTTTTTGGAAAATTTTAGTTAGATAATTTTTTTATATTTTTAAATTTTTTTGAAATTTTTTTTTTAATTACTTTTTGAATCACGATTTTTTTTTAAAAGAATCTTTTTAAGGGTTTAGAGTTTTCAAAAAAATTTTAATTAAATAGATTTAAAAAAAAGGTAAAGTTTGCCTATTCTTAAAGCTCTTCAAAAATGCAAAAAAATTTTTATTATAAACTTTTTTTATTGTTTTTGAAAAAAATGATTTCCCTAAGAGTCGCACGGCTTCTTTTGCCACATTTGGGAGCAATGGGGGAAAAGGGTTTAAAATCCCCCTTAAAAACCAAAAAGGCGGGTTTCTAGGGGTTTTTCCGATTCTTGGTCCCGTCAAACTTCTCGGGCCCGGGGGCTACCCGCGGGTTTTTTGTGGTTTTCCATCACTTTCCCCCATCGGGGAATAGGGGTTTCAGGGGAGTAGTTGGGGGGCAAATTTTAAACAGTTAGCTAATGGGGTCTCCGTGCGTGGGTAATAAGTCACCGGGCCCCCGGTAAAAACTCCCGAGAGAATCACCCCCCATTTGTGTCGCTCACAACACGACCCTCGATATCTTTTAGTCATAGAAATCGCGTGGCAGGGGCTGTAGGGATAAAAAGGGGGAAAATGGGGGTAAATACAGTCGGCCCGGGGGTTTTAGGGGATAAAAAGAAGTTTTGGGGGGAAATTTTTCCACAGAAAAAAAAAAAAGTAAACCCAGATCTAGGTAGGGAAAATCATGATTCCTGAAGCAGCCGACAGATTGACACAATTACCCCCTTTTTAATCAAGATACGTATTTTTAACTTTACATTGGAAACCCGCTAATTAGGCCCAAAGGGTACCGTAATGGGGGATGCCTATAAATCCCCAGAAGGTGCATGCAAAACTAGAAAAGGTCGGTGGGTTTTGCAGTTCTTATAGCAAAATATGTTTTTGGTCAAAATAAACAAAAACTGCTCCGGTTTGAAACATAAGTTCCATTTTCTTTACCTGGTATTCAACAGTTTGTTGAATATCTTCAATTGCATACGAAACCACCCCACCGGCAGAATGGCCCCATTTTGGAAATACAAAATATAGTATGCAGTGTTTATGGCTGTTGAATTTTTTTTTTTTATTATTTTTAGCACCGCGTCTTTCTAACCCTTCGGTTATACGCTTTAGTACTAATTACACTAAGGATTTGGGAATTGGGAAAGGTTTAATAAAGGAAGGGAACCCGCATTTGCGTGGAGGGAGAGTGGAAAACCCCTTTTGGAAAAAAAACCCCCATTCACCCCCCGAGATACGAACCTCGTCTCCCCGTCCCACAGTCGGGCTAACACAAAGCGCGTTAGCCAACTACGCCACCGAGGCGGGTTTTAAAATAAAAATTTTTACAAATTTTTTTGGGGTATATCGGGACAAATAGGGCGTCCGGTGGGGGGGATCGAGATCAAAAAATTTTATTAAAAAAAACTGGGGGTTGTCAACTTCATTATCTCTCCAAAAAAACCAAAAGAATTACATAAAAAAAAAAAAAAAAAAAAAAAAAAAAAAAAAAAAAAAAAAAAAAAAAAAAAAAAAAAAAAAAAAAAATTTTTTTTTTTTTTTTTTTTTTTTTTTTTTTTTTTTTTTTTTTTTTTTTTTTTTTTTTTTTTTTTTTTTTTTTTTTATGGTCTCGAGAGGCCCCGACCAGGGAAATTTTGCAGAAGTGCGAAAATTTCGGCAGGAATTTGTACTATTTTAACGCGAGGGTAGGTTCATGGCAAAAATAATTTGTAAATGGCAATTAATAAAATTATAGATAAATATAATGATTAAGATTTCTAATATTTTGTAAGTTTCATTTTTACATCCATATGCCTTCGCTTTTTTATTTCTTTTTATCCATTTCAAAAAATCTCTTGGAGGTTTTTTGATCCAACAAAAAAAAAAAAAGCAACTTATCGAAATACCATGAAATAGGTTCTAAGACACGTTTTTTACTGGTACCCAAACAAGAATTTAACACACATTTTTATCTACCTGAAAGTCCTATCTCCCCAGAAGCAATTCTTAAAAAGATTAATTTTCTTAATTTATTGACCTCCTTGATTGCGTTTTCATATTTTCTTTTGTTTTTGACATGCACTTTATTGGACGCTTTTTTTTTTTTATTACTTTAATATTTTGATTTCAATTTTCCCATAAACATGGATTATTTAATTTATCTATATATAAGGAAATAAACTCTGTGATAAACTCGCGAGAGTAATTCCTCAAGTCCGCCATTATCGACAACAGCAACTCTGGTCCACGCGGTACGTTCTAAATAGTAGACTCGAAGCTAAGCTGATGAAATTGGTTTGAAGTGAGGTTTGTGGCTCATAACACTTCAAAGGGTTGTCTATGGTCACATACAAAATATCCGGCAAGTTTGAAATCCTTTCCCCAATTCTTTGGACTGTACACCCACAAAAGTCTCTCATCTAAAGGGCTCCGTTTTACCTTGAGACTGTGAACGTACGGCGCGAATCAAGGTAAAAGGAGCGTTATAGCGCTCTCTCGCAATAGACGAATGCCTATAGCGAAAGTACGGGGTTCCAATCCCGGTGGATTGTATGGGTGATTACCCAAAAAGGTTTTCCACATTCTCTCCACTAAATACGGGACACTTCCTCTAACATTTACCGTGTAATGTGGGGGTGGGAAAGGAAACCCCTTTCGAGCTAGGAAATAATTTAGTTAAAATTTAAGGTGACAACTTTTTTTTCAGCAGACTACAAATTGTAATTTACGTATTCCCCGCCCCCCCGTCCTACTCACGATTACCCTCACTCGCGGGACTGGGACCGGTCGGATATAAAGGAGAAATACAATAAAAAGTAAAAACGGAAATATTTGGTTTTATCTTTTTTTTCAAACGTATACAATTTAAACCAGGCAACACAAAACGAAATTTTTGAAGAAACATCCTCATCTTGATGCTTGGTCTCCCCACGCTTTAGCCACAAAATGTCCACTGGGGCCCTTTAATAGGATGCTGTTGTTTACGAAGGAGTCGAAACGGGCGGTGGTTTTTCCAAGGAAGGATTTCAGAGGTTGGATGAGGGGAAATTCTACTGTACAAAAAAAACCCCACCGTGATTTCTTTTTAAAACCACCGGCCGCTGAGCGCTTTGGACCCGTTCAGAAAAATAAAGCGTTGTATAACAATGGGGTTTGATATTTTATAATATGCAGCGTAAGATGTCCTTTTTGTTTTATTATTAAAATTATTGGTTTTTCTTTGTTCTGTTTTCGGGTCCTTGTGTGTCCAAATTGAGTCTGAGCTGTTCTTTGAAATTAAACCTTCTTATCTTCTTTCCTTTTTTGTTTA
>JBCFYV010004424.1:0-22052 GCA_039000515.1 Timema cristinae
GTGATAAATTCGCCATTTTAATTCTCTACCTACTACAGAATATACGACCAACACGCGAGCACAGCAAAGGTTTATTTACAATCTGACAACGTATCAACGGAGCTTTGGAAATATACTGTTCCAATATGGCGTTGGCGCGCATTCACGCACGGAAAGACAGCGTTGCTAAAAGATGGCCGCCATTGAAATAAATTACAAACAAAATTATTTACGCGAAAATCCACACGAAATTGGGACAAAGTAAATTCAAGCGAGAGAGAAGTGCACAAAACTCATAACACACGATCAGAGCATATATACGCCTAAAAACATTGTACTGGCGATCGTGACACGTAATAATACGCTGCGACCATTATACGCCTATGACACAAATAAACAACACGATACGATAAAAACGACGCGAGGAAGGTACAAATCCGTCACGGATGGACCAAATGTTTGGTAGGAAGTGGACTGTATAGTTTAGTATTCACAACCACGGAATGTTTATGGTATACGACACTCTTAAGATATACACGGGACGACATCCAAAGCGAGACTGACTGTCCACGACCAGTCATACGCGCGCGCGCGCACGATCCCGTTAACAGAAAGCACAACAGACACCGACCAAGATTCTTGGCGCCAGAACAACACAGTAACCATAGTTCAAAATAAAACAATATACACATATACAAGCCCCAAACATATCCTAAAAGTCATTTTCATGGGAAAATGAAAATAGGCAGCTTATTATTCTTAATCCTAATAAACGCCCAAATACGAATTTTAATCAAAATCGTTTAACCTATTTTCAAACAGTCAATTTTTTTTTACTTAACTATTCTTTATTTTGTGTTTTAAAAGACACACAGATAGACGGTATTTCAAAAACCACTTTTTAGGAATCTAAGGGTCATGATACGTCGACATCCATCAACATTTTGGGTTAGATTATTTTTACGGTTGCAATACTTTACCTTTATTGTTCGAAAAGTTAAATTATATAAATTTGCGTATATATTTAAAGTTATTGGTTTTATAAAAATATATATTTCTTATAAAATATTTTTATTATAGATAGATACATATTCTTTATGATAAGTAATTTCATATCTCAAATAGTTTCGGAGAAATAATAATAAAAGATTAGGATTTATGCGTCAGACCAGAGCCCTTAAATTTATTTTGCCTAAATATTGAGTTTAGCCATTTGTTTGTAATTTTTATAAACGTTTATAAATGAAATTTAATAAAAATCATTTGAACAGATTTTAAGAAAATTGACTTCTCTTTTTCCCCTCCAGTAAACTACCCTTAATTTTAGGGTTAGATATCCAATTCCAAAAACCCCAAGGGGCAACCCTATGAAAACCCAAGATACCAAGTCTTAGCCCGATCAGTAAAATAACTTAGGGTCTATTCGGATGTATAGACGGACGGAAATTCAAAAACCACCTTTTCGGATTCGGTGAGTCATACTTTCTCTATCTGTAAGATAGCGAGAAAGTAAAAAAGAAAATGAAAAAAGATAATGCTGATTCACGTAAGTACTTATATAGCTATCCCTTCTTTTTTTTCTCCCTGAATTTTTGGCTACGTGACAACTTCATAAATTTTTCCATCTACAGTAGATAAAAATACCAGAATTTAACCTTTAAATGGTGAGGTGGGGTCTAGGAGACCCCAGCAGCCCTTTAAATTTCTGTGAATCCCCTTCCCCTCATGCTAACATCTTGTCCCCACCTGACATTTCCTGTCTCAACATGCTCTCACTGTAACTCACTTTTCCAGTCAGTTTCCTTCGTGTGTTTGGTCAGGAAAGACGTCTTGGGGTCCCACAGACCCCACCTCACTGCTAGTGTTCGGATTTTTTCAAATATAGTTTTTTCTAATATTCTGGTATAAATGTCGCGCGAACGGGTAATCTTTCGAAGTGATGATCCACAGTTTGCTAGATTAATTTTGGAGGAGCTCAACAGACCACTGGGTGATGAGTTGCCTATTTCTGATTTGGAAGACAGTGTCAATGATGGTGGAGATGCAGATTTTGTTCTGAGTGATCATCAATCTGATTCGGAACAGAGTGAGGTGAGTGATAGTGAATCTACCGATGAGGATGGTGAGAGTGTGCCTCGTGATGTTTACAGAGGGAAAGGTAAAAACAGAATTCCGTATGTTTGGGGAAAACAAAAACCAAGACACAAAGGTAGGGCACCTGCCCATAATATAGTGAGTCATTTACCAGGATTGCGGAACGAAGCCAGAGCACTATCTCCAGGAGATATAAATCCTCTAGTGATGTGGGAACTTCTAATGCCCAATACTATGTTAGAAAAAATTGTGAATTTCACAAATACTCAATTAGAAGCATATAGAAGTAATTTCCAAGACCCGAACCGTACTGACTTACGCAATGTAGACCTGGTTGAGATGCGGGCTTATCTAGGTCTACTTTTGCTTTCTAGTATATCTAAATCCGGAAGAGAAAGCATGAGTTCCCTTTTTTCGGACGACGGGCACGGAAGGGACATTTTTAGATGCACCATGTCAATGAAAAGATTTTTTATATTGACGGTGTGTATTAGATTCGATGATAAAAATACTCGAGAAGCACGGAAACAAGAGGATCCAACTGCAGCTGTAAATGAAGTGTGGGCTGAATTTCTTCTCAATTCCCAGCGGATGTATTGCATAAGCCAAAATGCCTGCGTCGATGAAATGCTCGTCCCCTTTCGCGGAAGATGCAAATTTCGCGTGTACATGCCTAATAAGCCGGCAAAGTATGGCTTGAAAGTTTTATGCCTTACAGATGCTCGGAACTCATATCTTTTCAATGCGTATTTATATGGAGGAAAAAATTCAGATAGCATTGGCCTAACACATGAAGAAAAAAAATTATCTATCCCCACACAGTCAGTTGTCCGTCTTGTAAAACCCATAGAAAAATCGAACAGAAATGTTACATGTGACAATTGGTTTATGTCTATGGAACTCCTAAATGAACTAAAAAATAGAGGCCTAACAGTTCTTGGAACTCTAAGGAAAAATAAACCCGAAATTCCGAAAGAATTTTTACCCAATCGGGGGAGAGCACCTGGAAGCAGCTTATTCGGATTCACTAACGCAGCCACTTTAGTGTCCTACGTCCCCAAGAAAAATAAGGCTGTGATTCTTCTAAGCTCCTGCCATCACGATGATAAGTGTGACGAAGTTTCAGGTAAACCGGAAATGATAATTGATTACAATTCCTTCAAAGGAGGAGTTGATAACCTCGATACAAAATGTGCAATATATTCTTGCAATAGAAGAACACGGCGGTGGACTTTGGCATTATTCTTTGCTTTATTAGATATTAGCGCAAATAATGCCTATGTTTTGTACTCTGACAGTCGGGAACGGAGTCAAATGAATCGTTTTTGTTTTATTAAAAAACTCGGCTGTTTTTTGATAAAGGAACATTTGGAGAGAAGAGCAGTAAATCTCAGACTTCCCCGTGAGCTTCGTCAAAAAATCCAAGCAATATCAGGAATAAAACCGGAAGATCCTGTTCAACACGGGGGCCCACCGAAGAAGAAGAGATGCTACACTTGTCCCAGAAACAAAGACAGGAAGACAGCAAATTTTTGTGTTAAGTGCAACCAAAATATTTGTGGAGAATGTTCGCATGCCATATGCAAAAACTGTGTGTAGGCATCGAGTGCTTTTTTTTCTCTCTCTCCCTCTCTTTCTTTATATTGTATTTATATGTTGTATTTATCATTTGTCTTTCTTTACATGTCTATTTCTTCTATATTGTAGGCTTTCTCTTTTTAATTCAATTTTTGTCATTTTTACACCAGTATATATTAAAAAAAGAAAATTGTGAGGAACCTCAATTTGCCTTTCGTAAAAATTTATTGCTTGGATGTCATTGAGCATATTTCATAAAATATTAATCTAATCTATTTTATTCATAATTTCCTTTTTCATGGGTATAGTAAGCTGACACAAAATTCATTTATTATTTTATAATTCATGTTTTGGCAATTGTTACTAAATAAATTGTAGAAGAAAGATTAAATATAAAGTAAATTTATTAGTGTCAATTATTTATTATTAATTTTATATTATTTTAAATTTAACCAGTTTCTTATGGTATTGGGTTGCAAGAACACGTATTAAAAGGTTAATGACCTATAAAAAAAATTTGGGCGTATATAACAAAGGAATTAAGTCTGGGGTCCCCTAGACCCCACCTCACCACTTGTGATTGTAAACTTCACCTCACTAGTTAAAGGTTAATAATACTATGTAATAATATGTATCGAATGCACAAATATCTTATGAGTTTATTCAATGTACCTGTTATAGAGTATTAAATCATACACACTACTCAATTTACTTACTTACCTACTCTATTGCACTAGTAACTCAAAAGTTCAGTACCACACTTTAAAAAAATTACATCACCTATCCCTATCTTGATCTAGTTCTATCCAGTCCACCTCATTACAAGTACACCCTATCTCTTTTAGGTACCTTCCAATGTTATCCTCCCATCTGATTTGGTGGCCGCATGGTCTAAGGCAGGGGTATCCAAACTTTTTTCTATGCAGGCCACATAATATATTTTACACATTTTTGCGGGTCAAAGTAACGTTCATCTGTTCTTCAAGTAGCATTATTTTTGCCCTGAATGCCTTGACATGCGCAAATAAATCATAAATCAAATTTGTTTCCACATGCAGATCTAGATTAAAGTCATAGTTCAATCACATTTGTAAAAGATGCCCCTTTCTAAGGCCAGTCAGTGTTTGATAAAAGTGATTGACATTGATTCTTCTCTGTGAGAAATGAATCAATTTATATGTAATAAATTATATTTATAATAATTAGTCAATATAATTACTTTAAAAAAATTAGGTAACATCTTTCGGAACTTTCCTTTGATAACCCTCTGCCAGGAGACTTGGGACTACCTAAAAATCGTCACAGTCAAGCCGTTCTGTTGTCGGTATAAAGAATGGCGCCTGCGACTGAAAATGAGGGTTCGCAATTCCGACAGCACTCTGGCTTGATGTCACGAGGGGAGTGGGGGAGGGGGGGGATCACGCGTGCTGACAGAAACTGGATATTTCAAATAAACTGCGTGGTTAATCATTAACGAAGAGAAACAATTAATTTGTTTTTTGATAAAATCTTGGAACGGGCTGGATATAATCTTGTGGTGGGCCAGATGTGGCCTACGAGCTGTAGTTTGGAAATCCTTGATTTAAGCTTCACTCTCACAATAGACTAGCCTGTTGATGACGGGGAGATTGGGATTCGAATCTCGGCTGGGTGTACTGAAGGTGGTTTTTCCTGAATGATTTTCTACTCTCCCTACACGCAAATGTGAGTACAATTCCGCATCCTTAATACATGAACATAATTAGTACATAGGTGAAAAACCGAACGATTAGTAAGACGTGTTGCTAAAAAAATATTAGGGTCTATTAACAAATCATTATTTTCCAAGCACAAGTGGTATGACTTCACAACAGTCTATTTAACGAAAAATGATCTTGTATTACTGTCTACACCACTCACTAAACTCTCTGTAAGAAATGGGATTTCTTATGGAAAATCTAAACAGCAGAGGGAATTTCATAATATTAAAAGAGTGGCAACCCTGGAAAAGTCCACCGGCAGTTAGATGGGAACTGGTGTACTTTTGTTTTTATATTTTAATTCGAGGTTAGTTCTGGTGCCTTCACTTAAATTTCACCTGCGTCCTATTTCGTAAGACAATATTTTATTAAATACATAATAGCTAAGAGACTCGCTACTAAAGTTAACACACATTTCATAAAAATATACAAAGTCAAAGATAATAATAGTTAAAGGATCTTAATAAATGTAGGCCTATCTCATCAATAGTGCCCATCAACTGCATCGGTGGAAACGTGGGCAAAGTCGTCCGTCTCGTGAAGTCTTGTCCAGCGGTGATATGTAGGTTGGAGCTGGAATTTCAACCGGGTGTACTGAGATTTTTTTTATCTTTGTTTTAAATAGCTCTCCGTCTTACCTCCATACATTTACGAATAACGTTCCTCTAAATTATCATTTACTCTTTCCTAACTCAAATTTGAGGTATGGGAGTAAATGGGAAAAGAAAATACTAAGATATGCCAGAAATGTTGGCAGTACATTCGTATTTGAAATTTTCCGTGGTGACGATGGGGGACAAAGCGACATAGTTCCTGGTCAATAACTACAGTATGTCCTTATAGTGACAGAATAAAGATTTGTATACAGTGCTTGTATGTGAAGCCATTCTAAAGTGGTCAAACACTGTCTTTTCAATGCAGTTTTTATCAATTACGAGTATAATTTAATATTCCAACAATATTTAGTACTAGAAACTTTTATTAACTGTTTTTCTACATTAGGGTACTTTTAGAAATTATCAACGTGCAACAGTGTTCGTGTAAATTAATGATTTCTAGTCGATTGTATCACAGAGTTGATTTGCATGTAATGCACGCTTTTAAGTAAAATATCTTGGAGAAGTAGTAAGCCGCGGAAAGTGAAAATAAAAGTGTATATTACACACCCTTATCGAGCCACACATATTTGTTTGTATGTGTTTTTTTAAGACATTCTTTTATACCTGTCAAACAATGTTGCATTTTTTATTTGCCATTTGCTATCCGTTTAGATATGAGGGGCCCCGTTAAGACCCCCATCATCCTCTTCTTCCCCGTTTCCCCTTGAGTTTAAAGGCTATGTTTCCACCCAATTACAGGGAGGAACTCCCAGAACCCCCAGAGGTCTTGTCATGTTTATATTCCTCCGCCTCCTACTTCTCTCTCTAGCTCTCTCTTCCCTGCTATTTCTTGTGTTAGAATATGCTCAACCACCCTCTCTTCTACCCCTTTCTAACCCTTCATCTTGTGACGCCGCTCCAAAAGGTCACATGGGCCCTCCATGAGGTCAAGAAACCCCCGTCGCCTCTTGCTTACTGACGTTTGACTATGACAAGGTAACAAGATAGCCTCACCTTCCAAGAGAAGAGGTTGTTTGTTCGTATACATACATTCTCTCTTTGAGATTACTTTTTTTAGGCTATGGACACGTTTTATTTATCAGAAACTTAACTGTCTGGTTTATAATTGGTTGAACTCTTCATAATAAAGAGTTATTTACAATTGAGGACTTTTTAATATAAACTAGCTCTCTCCCAGAATGTCAACATTGAATTTTATAAATTATTATTATTATTATTATTATTATTATTATTATTATTAGCACCGCATCTTACTACCCGTTCGGGTTATACGCACTTACGCTAATGTGTAATGGTAGGGTGATTATGAGATGAAATGAAGGACCTACAGTTTAACGTGGAATCCGAATCATGGTGGAGGCCTGGCATTCCCCACATTCACAAGTTGTGGGTCACTACCCTTTCGTGTGATACACATAATGTACTAAATACGCTAATGTTTTAAGGGTTAGGAAGCTTGTATTTAGAGAAAGTGCATCCGCATTTCGTCGAGTGAGAATGGAAGACCATTAAGGAAAATAAATATTGTATATATATGTTCTTTGGTTGATTGTTTCTGCAACAATGTATATTATTTCGTTTCACAAATCATACGAGTTTTAGTAAATGTCTCTATTTTAAGACAAAAGTTAGTCTTTGCGGTGCATCGTACCATTTTTTTAATTTTATTTTTTTAAGAAAAATTGTACCTTGCAGAGTTCTGATTGGTTGACCCTTTCCTGAAGGCCATTATATTTACAATCGACCCTTAGACTCAAATTGGAAGTGGAATTTTATATTTTATTGTCACAAGGTCTGGGGGTGAAATAATCACTCAAACTCAATATTTCAAGGACGATATAAAGGCAATTGTTATTCCTAAATCAAATCCCGTATGGGTATACTAAAGGTGATTTTTTTTGCCTAAAAGTTTTTTTACTCTTCCTGTATCCAAATGAAAGTACATTCCCTTTAGACGTTAACTTCCACGTCCATAGCCCACAAGTTAAAATATGCTGATAACCCAAATGGGCAGTAAAACTTGGTACACAAAATAAAATCTTTTAGTTTCTTACGAGCATCATTGGCAGCTATAATATGAGGGTCTTTCTTTTATATCCTTACTCCATCTTTTTCGTGATTTGCTGGCTAGGAAGACTGCAGGGCTGAACTGTGTCAGCCAAAAGACAGGTATAAAAGCGGACTTCACGGTCGAGCGTGCGAGGGTAAAGAAATGATGGCTCTCGTCATCTTCCGGTGATGAGATGAAAGTCCCTCTGGGAGTAATCCTAGAGGACTTGGATGACGTGTCTCCTCCACACCCTCCAACCCTATCCCTTACTCATTCTCTTTCTCCCCCCCTCCCCCCTTTCATTCTCACTGGAAAAATGATGGAAGAGGGTGAACCTGGCCAGACCAATTAACGTACAGTGATGGATCTTTTCTCAGAGTTTTTCTCTTCTTTTTTTTTTCCACCTTTCTCTCTCTATTTCTCTCAATTTTTTTTTTTTATGGTGAGATCGTAGCTGGCTTCAAGACAAATCCTTTTGTGAAATTACTTCAGCTCTTGTGAATTATATTGGCTCTCTAGTCATATGGAAATTCCGTATTCTAGCCTTCCACTCCATTAAAATGGTTCGGAAAATAAGTTTCACCGTTTCGACGACAGTAAAATCACAAGATTAAGACCAACTTTGTGTGTGTTTGTGAATCTTGAAAAATAAATAGGTGACATCTTTTTTTTTAAGTTAAACTTAGCAACATTTATTTTATTTTAGATAAAAAAAAAGTCTAGTTCATTTGGAATTAATAAAATTACATATTTTAATAAAAGTATTCTTCTTTAAAAGCTCAATTACTTGTTTTGGGGACTAAGAAATAAACTATTTTTTGGCTTTGCCTCTTAACAACCAGTCCGTTCTATCCAAATATTGACACTTACAGGGTAAGATTGATTTAATAAGAAATCTACCCGCATTTTAGTTTAAGGAACATGGGTGAACCACATAGTAAAAGATACTTCAGTTCACCCAGATGGGATTCGAACACTGATATCTCCGTCATTGACGGTATAGTCTATTGCGAGAGTGACGCCTTAGATTATACAACCACCAAAGTGGGTGGTAAAAATTTGAACCAGGGATTGGTTAGTCCACTTACTAATATTCTTTACCGCAGTAGATACCACCTATGTTAATTTGTAATACAATATGTAATTCTATTCATTAATTTGTTTTGTCTAGTTGACCAGTTATAGTATTTTAAACCAAGCTAAACAAGCTTATATTCACCCTTTTACGTGTTGTGGATTTTATAGTAAAAAAAAATTAACTTGAAATATCACAAATGCATTTGGAACAATTTTTTTAATAAAATAAAACCAGAATCATAAATAATTTCCACTCTATTTTCCAGGAAACCATTTAAAAGTAAACTCTCATACGCAAATGAGGTGCACGTTGTTAATAAATTTGAATACCTTCAATCGCTTGCATACAAAAATAAAACAAAACATGGTGTGTATCGGTTTATTATGTTCGCATTATTTCTTTCAAGAAAAAATATTTAGATTTGAAACTGGAACGATGTCTTGAACATTTCAGTTTCCCAATGATGTTTAACATTGTCAAATATATTTACATGGAGTATTAACTATGCATTTTGTTATTATTTTATATAATTAATATTATTTTGAATTGAGTCTTGGAGCTATGATTATTTATTTGTGGACTATTTTATGTTTTAAAGTGACTAACATTTTAAAACCAGCTAAACTAGAAGTTAGTTATCTAGTCTATGTCTTCAAAATATTCTATAACTTTGATTAAAGAAAGCTCTCTGATTAATAATTGTGAATTGAGATTTTTTATTAATATCAAATTTTAGTTGCGGTTGAGGAGTCTAAGGCCTATTCTACACTAGTGGTTAAAACGCTAGCAACCACTCCTTTGAATGAAACCCTTGTTATCAAGTTAGAAAATGAGTTTTCGTTAAGGCCCTGCCTACCCATAAATGCACGGTTCTAAACAAAAGAATTTAAATCAAAATATATTTAATAATTCAACATTGTTGTTTTTTATTTATTTTAGTATCATATCTGGGCATCTTTCATAATTCTTATGGAATTTTCAAACCATGCTAAAAATAGTTATTGAAATATTTTCATTAAAATGTTTCCATTTCAATGCATTTTAAATGGGAAAACAAAAATTATTAATGGATTTATTTATTTTCTTTGTACAATTAAGCTAGAGTGTTTGTTTATAACATACTATTTAATGAATAATTTCTTTTTCTTTTTAGACATATTTTTTTATTTGGATTAGCTTCAATAATCACGACGATATTGAGCTCTAACGACTCCCAAGTCGACCCTCTAGTCAAAATACATGGTTTTAAATACAACTTTTCCTTCTGCAACTAGTTGTCGTAGCTGATAATAGGTGCCGTTAGTATGATCATTACCCATTTACAAGCTAGTATCATTTTGCAAGCGTTGGCTAACCTGCTGTATCGGAATGCAGGCGGCAATGGAGGGTTAAACTAATCTCTGTGACCTTCTTGAGTCAGAGAAACATTAATACCATGTACGTTAGGATAAGAAGGGCCAATGTCAAATTATGAAAATTTGCGTAATTAAATATAAACAACTAAACATCTTAATATATTCAGTAACTAAAATACTCACAAAGTCTTCCTGCTGTGTGAATAAATATAGTTGGTCCCTACTTACTTCAATGAGAGTATTACTCTAGTGATACATTATTTTCAAAGAAAAAGCCACACGCTTCTCCATACACAAAGTTTTATGACATTGGCCCTTATTTACCTGAGACAGTAAAACATGTAAAATTCTTCACTCTTATCTTATATTCTTTCTTGGGTTTTTTCATTCTTTAGCACTACACGTTGTAATAATAAGAGTTAATATTCAAAGTATATGAAAACTACTGTACATTGAATTTTTAATCCACTATTATAATAAATAAAAATAAACATTCCTGCTCATATCAAACATAGTTATTTTAAATAAAATTTGGTCTAAATGTAATTTGGGGACGTTCTCAGTATTATTTTATATACTAGTTTTTATTTTACGGTCTAGGATTTGACTCTCATTGGACTTTGGAATAAGTTATTTTTCAAAAAGTTAATGAACAAAGTTTTTGGTAGTCAAGATGTGAAAATGTTAATTTTATTTTATTAGCGTGTTAAATGTGATTACTTTTAATTACAATGGATGAGCAGCGATACTATTTTATTTACTGTAGAAATAATATCAAAATTAAGATACAAATAAATATTTCTATATAACAATGCAGCGATTATTTTGATATTTCAAGTACTTTTTTTTTTAAAGAAAAGCTCTTAGCTGAAAGTAAATGTTACTAACACTCTGTAACGCACTTATTGTATGTTCAAAATCTCTTGTGCCTTGGCCGAGTTCGTATCACGCTAGTACTAAGTAATTTCAACCTAACAGGGAATCGAACTAGTCAAGTTATTGAGCTGATTAATTTACGCACTCAGTGCTCAGTCATAGCACTTTAGCAATATTGACCACGACATGAAGCCGATGATAAGTAAAATATATTTAAAACCATTAGAGTTAATGAACTTTTGTGTTCCCTATGCCATAAAGTAAGTAAGTAAGTAGTTGATACCCGACCGCCTCTGTTGTATAGTGGTCAGATTTACTGTCTTCAGATACTGAAGTCCCAAGTTCGATCCCCAGTGCCCCTAATTGTGTCTGTGAAGCAGTGGGTCTGAAACGGAACCAAAATCAACCTCGTGAGGACAAATGAGGAGATAATTGAATGAATAAGTAGCGCTTCAGTCTAGAAAACTGAGATAGAAGTCTGGAGGGCTCGTTGTGCTAACCACATTGCACCTTCAGCTTGAAAATGTTGGCCCTACCTTTGCCAACATACGGCAGCCTCTCGATTGGTATAGCCTGCTTGCAGGCTGACACCATGGAGATATTACTCAAGTTAAACTCTACCAATAGGATAAAAAATTATTCCCAAAAACATTTATTTCTGGAAAATTGTGTAAATCCTATAGATGTTTGAAAACTGTAAACACTGTATTAAATAACAGATACCCACTTCAGTGGCTGAGTGGTCTAAGGTGTCACTAGTGTTAAATTGGCCTGCTGATAGCGGAGCACTTGGGGTGCAAATCCTGGTCGAGTCTATTGAGGGTAGTTTTTCCTAAATTGTTTCCCCATCTTCCAAAATAAAAATGCTGGTAGATAACCTCTCAAATGCTTCTTTCCTCATTACCACCCAATTATATTATCATATATGCGTATAACATGAACAGGTAGTATGACGTGGTGATATCAGTAAAAAAATAACAGATATATTTATAGTCAAAATTGTTATAGTCTTAGAAATGAAACCGCTTTTAAAATATGTTATTGCCTCCTTAGCCTTTAAATTTTAAAAATTAGCCAAAGCACAGTGGCCAAATTTAGCACATTAAATTTTAGTTATTTTTTATTTTACCTGCTTACTAATAAACTCAAATAAATGGTACAACAAAATCGTATAGGTTATTTATTATAGTTAGTGACAAAACCTTCAAAAATAAGTTATCTCTAATTTTACCTTAAATAAATTTTTCTCTGATAAATAAGTGTACATTATTATTTATCACTACCCCCACCAGATATTTATTTGAAAAAATTTCAATAGTGGTACAACAGCATTAACCTGGAGTCACGTGACACTTTGATAGGCTAATTACTCAAAATGGGTACGGGTACAAAACTTTCTCTTTGTGGTACAAAACGGTACAAAACTATTATAAAACTTTGGCATCAAAAAAAGTTCAAAATCAAAAGGGGTTCAACCGCATTTACCTAGAGTACGTGGAGTACTCACTTTGATATGCTAATTACTCAAAACGGGTACGGGTACAATACTTTTTCTTTCTGGTACAAAACGGTACAAAACTAGTACAAAACTTTGGCATCAAAAAAAGTTCAAAATCAAAAGGGGTACAACCGCATTTACCTGGAGTACGTGGAGTACTCACTTTGATATGCTAATTACTCAAAACGGGTACGGGTACAATACTTTTTCTTTCTGGTACAAAACGGTACAAAACTAGTACAAAACTTTGGCATCAAAAAAAGTTCAAAATTAAAAAGTAGTAAAACAGCATTAACCTTGAGTCACCACTTTGATATGCTAATTACTCAAAATGGGTACGGATACAAAACTTTGGCATCAAAAAAAGTTCAAAATTCAAAAGTGGTACAACTGCATTAACCTAGAGTCACCACTTTGATATGCTAATTACTCAAAATGGGTACGGGTACAAAATGGTACAAAACTAGTACAAAACTTTGGTATAAAAAAAATTCAAAAGTGGTACAACAGCATTAACCTGGAGTCACCACGTTGATATGCTAATTACTCAAAACGGGTACGGGTACAAAACGGTACAAAACTAGTACTAAACTTTGGCATCAAAAAGGTTCTAAATTCAAAAGTGGTATTACAGGTTAATGGACGTCTAGCTGACTGGAATGAATAAGCTAATTTTTCTGCTCGAGAGTGTGATTGTATCTTGACGTTATGTCTCCCCACGTTTAGTCAAACTTGGTCGCCTACACACTTTACAGTCCGGCACTACACTTCTTATCTCTCTCAATTCTTGGAAAAAAGTTTGCTTGCTGCTTTTACTGATTACCGGTCGTGGTCGCCAGTCTCCCAATTGTTTAAACAAACCAGTAATTCTGCCAACCTGATGGCTGGAATCCGCCAGTTTGTATAAAGTTAGCAACGCCATCTATTTTAGAGCTGAAAGCTCACACACACCGCCAGAGAGGGTAGGCAGGGCCTTAAGACCAGCGTTTTAACCGCTACCTCTGATGGCGTTAAAACCGCTCAACGGTAGAAACGCAAATCAAACTACACCAGGCTTTAACAGGCAGTTGTGCCTCAATGTCACAAGTCTTTCAGCAGGAATAATAAATACTCTTCCTCAAGGTGGTATCACATTTTGCAATATTTTCATTCATTAAGCCCAGTAGTTCATTAAATGAAACCACAGAAATTCTATAGTAAAAAAATAATTTCTCTGGGTACATTTTGTTATTCATAAACATAATTTATGAAACTGTCCTGTTGAGAGACGATTTGATAATGTAGGGTGAGTCCATTATTAACGTCTCGTTTGACGAGTTTTTTTTTTTTTTTTCGAGTTTCCTACAACAAAATAAGTCCCGCAATACAGCCGGCCTGTACATTGTCCATTTTTAAACCATTCTTCACAAGTGGAAGCAACAACCATGGCATTTAAACCGCTAGTGTAGAATCAGTAGCGTTTTATGGTTGCTGTTTAACAGTTTCGTATTGAGTCAGGTGTAGATTCAAGAGTTCGGAGGCGTAATCTAGCGGCAAAACTCTCGCGTTTTAACCGCTATTGTAGAATCGGCCTCAGTGGCGTTTCACACGAGCGTTTCCTTGTCGCGCGTGTCTCCTACCGTTCCGTAAGGCCTACCGCGCGTTTGGTCAAGATACGAGGGCCATCCAGAAAGTAAGGTTACGACATTTATTTAGAATCGAAAAATGCTTGTATTTAATTGAAACTCACAGGATACTTCAGAAATATATTAAACTATTTTTCAACATAATCGCCGTCGAGATCAAGACATTTCTGTAGTCGGGGCACCAGCTTTTGTATGCCAGTGTCATAGACCTCCGCCGCCAACTCTTTCAGCCACTTCTTCACAGCTTCCTCGACCTCCTGATTGTTGGAAAAACGTTTCCCACCCAAACACTCCTTTAGTTTAGTGAAAAGGTGATAGTCTGAAGGCGCCAAGTTGGGTTAATAGGGGGGGAGGGGGGGGGGGGTGACAATATCCCATCCAAATGATGTCAGCAGCTCCTGTGAAACTCGCGCGGTGTGGGGCCTGGCGTTGTCATGCAGGAGGCTGACTCCCCGGGTCAGAATTCCCCTTCTGCGGTTCTGAATGGCTCTTCTGAGTTTTTTTAGGGTATTGCAGTAAGCCTCTGCATTAATGGTAGTCCCTTTGGGCATAAAATCCACCAAAAGGACGCCCTTACGGTCCCAAAAAACAGATGCCATGACTTTTACGGCTGAATGGGTTGTCTTGAACTTTTTGGTGGCTGGGGAAGATGAATGACGCCACTGAAGTGATTGTCTTTTGGTCTCTGGGGTGTAGTGACACACCCACGTCTCATCCCCTGTCACGATAGAGTCCAGAAAAGCTTCTCCCTCCTGTACAAAACGATCCAAAAATTCACGCGCGGTGGTGACGCGATTTTGACGGTGCTCCGGTGTGAGCATTCTGGGCACCCATCTCGCACACAACTTCTTGTAACCAAGTTTTTCCGACACAATATCACCAAGGAGACTTCTAGAAATGTCAGGGAATTTTTCGTGAAGGTCATCAAGAGTCACACGGCGGTCATTTCGCACTTGTTCTTCAATTTTTCGCACAAGTTCGTCTGAAATCACTGATGGTCTCCCACTCCTTGCCTCGTCGTGAGTATCAGTACGGCCTTCTCTGAACAACCTAACCCACTTCGTGACATGTTGTCGACTCATCACATCACTACCATAAACTTCCACGAGCTTCCGATGGATATTCGCGGCGGTATTGTTCTGCAAAGTCAAAAAACGGATGACCGCGCGGATCTCGCACGGACGGGAGGTGGCGGGAGCGCGCGACGACCTCTCCATAAGAAGAATTTACTGTGACTGAAAAAAATGGCCGACAAACACGCGGGACCAAACAAACTGACCGTTAAGATCCCCCCTACACGTCAGGTGTGCCAAATTTGAAACAAAAAATTTCCCCAGGCCTTAGGACCCCTTGTAACCTTACTTTCTGGATGACCCTCGTACATTGGTCCAAGTGGATCCTTTCACACGGTCAACGCGCGATTGGTCTAACGCACAGCGGCTTGATTCAAACGCTTTTTCCTCAACGTTTTCTCGACGGCGGCAAGGCTCAACATCAAAGATGAGGAAACCTTTCACATGGATGGCTGCTACCACGCGTTTTTCAGTTGTAGCTTTGCTCTCTTGGTGCAAGGTCATGTCTGAATCTTCGTCCTATTGCTCCTCACCCCAGAACTTACAGGCTGGAAGCCGGAAATTTTCGGTTGTCATAACAACTGTTCTCGTGTTGTTATTATTTCTTGAAATTTCTGGGCGTATGGTAATCAGTAACTATTCAATTGATGAGATGGGTATTCGAAAATTGAAAATGTATGTGGATGCTGCCTTAATTTATAAAATAGCAGTTGAAGATCACACTGTTTATTGGGTGAACCCAAACAATCTTAGGGTTTTTTTCCTTTATTGTATCCTTCGGTGTATACTAGCATGCTATTGAATGCGGTGCGTTGGAGCTTCTCATTTATTTATTTTTAGTTGGTAATTCATTCTATACGTCAGCCTAACCGTGTGGTAGAAATTATTCGTGTGAAAAGATTTAATAATCAAAACGCGGAATAGACCTGACGCCCGTTAGTTGATACGCGCGACACTAAATAGCCCATGTGGAACTGCCCTCAGCCATTGTCGGCAACTGGTCAGCCACAATCAACTTATTTATCTAGCGGCACTTGCGGCACTTGCGGCACTTTTCAGTCGACCGTGTAAAAACTCAAAATTATATTTACCAAGTACTTGAGTGTGATATAAATAAGCTTGATCGGTCATAAAGAAATGTTTAAAATGATAATATAAATTTTATTTACCGTATGATATATATTTTTCTATAATTTTTGAAATAAATTGGTGTAAAGAAAGAGATGTACTGATTCCATTACTTTTTAATCTAGCCTTAGAGATAATGTAATTGAGGTATTGCAAGAGCATAAGGAAATATTGCCACTAAACGGTACATAGCAGCTTTTAGGATATGCAGATGATTTAGCTTTGTTGCGAAATTGTAAGGAAAGTGTTTCAATAAATGTAGACATTTTCTTAAAGGTTAGTAAGGTAATAGTATAATAAGTGAACACTGAAAAGTCTTAATTTTAGGATCCCACTTAGAATAAATATTGGGGACGACAATTTAAAGATTAATTTGAGCAAAATTTTATTTGAAAGGGTTAATGAGATTAAATAATTAGGAACCATTTTACTTAGTAATAATATTAGTTTGGACATTCAGAAAATAATATGCGTAGTCGGGAAATGCATGCTATTATTCGGTTAGTAAGTTGTTAATATTTTGCCTGCTTTCAAGGAATATACAAATTAAAAAAATACAAAATAATAATTTTATCGGTTGTTCTCAAGAGTTGTGTAACGTGGTCTCTTTCCTTACATAACGAGAAAATAATTAGTGTTCGAAAACAAGGTGTTTAGGAAGGTATTTGATTCAAAAAGAGGTAAGACTACTGAGATATGGAGGATGTTAAATAATGGTGAGTTACATAACCTTTACTCATCAAAAGATATTGCTAGAATAATCAAGTCTTTCAGATTATGGTGAGCAGGACATGCAGCGTGATCGGGAGAGTCTATAACCGTGTTCCTGGTAATGTCTGACAAACCCAATGGGAAGAGACCATTGGGAAGACCTAGACGCAGATGCCAGGATAATATTAGAATAAACCTGGAAGAGATAGGGTGTAATGAGGTGGACTGGATAGAATTAGCTCTAGATAGGGATAGGGTGTAGTGAGGGGGGACTGGATAGAACTAGCTCAAGATAGGGATAGGGTATAATGAGGTGGACTGGATAGAATTAGCTCTAGATAGGGATAGGGTGTAGTGAGGGGGGACTGGATAGAACTAGCTCAAAATAGGGAAAGGGTGTAATGAATAATGGCTGGAGAGCTAGCTGTGCTGACCACATGACACCCTATATCCACAGAAGCTGGCACTATATTTGCCAATAGATGGCGGATACTCGTTCGGGATGGCTCGATTGCGGGCTGATGCTATGGAGTTTTTTAAACTATTATTTTTACGTCTGACCCATAAAATTCGCTTAAACCTTTGTGTTAAACGTACAAATTTAAAAATTAAAATAGAACTAAAAGAAGCAATCATGTTAAATTTCTTAAATCTGAGATTTAAAATTAATATACTCACATCCAAGCAAGGTAAAACAGAATTTCTTACTAACAAATATTCACGTATGATACTTATATTTATTTTTAAACTAAAATAATTACTAACACTTAATTAAGATTGCAGTGTCAAAAACTAAACATGAAATTCCTAAATTTCTTGATGAACTTTTTTTTTTAAATTTATTGCTCAGTTCTAAGCAAACAGCAAAGGAACTTTTTATGCTAGTGGTTGATAATAATTTTGTCACGCCGCAGAAAACACGATAGTTTACTTTTTTTCTCACACGAATCTCGTGTGTCTTTGAAACAACTTATTCTATGAATTCCAACCGGAAATAAACATTCCACTTTTGCTAGTCACCACTCTGTTTTGTTTTTTTCACACGAGATCTCGCCTAACATGTAGCCCCTCCCAAAGTTAGATAGGGGATTGTAACTAATGCACACGCACGCTAAATGGCGTGTTTTATGAATACGAGGCACGCAAGCTACCGGTGGTTTAACGAACATATTTTTATCTAGGTTTGAGTGTTACGTGTCTTTCTTCTCGGTGAATTACATGTTGCACCATTGTGGAAATTGTGTACACGAATTCGAAGAAGGAAATCAGAAGAAATAGCTTCTCTTTATGATATCTGATGCAAACCAAAGGAAATAAATATTAATGTTGGGTACTGTGAAAAAAAAAGTTATTTGTGCAACTAACTAGGTTTACCAAATATCATCTGGCAGCTTAGCTTAGTCAGTAGCATGTCTGCCTAGTAGGTTAAGGGTACCGGGTTCAAATAATAGAAAGGCCGAAACATAATATGTTATATATATATATAATATGTTTTATATATATAATATGTTTTATTTATATATATATATATATATGTTTTTATATATATATATATAATATGTTATATATATATATGTAATATGTCTTATATATATATATAATATGTCATATATATATATGTTTTATATATATAATATGTTTTATATATATATAATATGTTTTATATATATATAATTAGTTTTATATATATATATGTAATATGTTTGTTTAAATTCATTTTTCCCCTTTCACAGTGATAAATTAACGTTCGGAGGCTGGATGTTGTATATGTTTTAGATTCAGATTGTTTTATAAGCCATGTGCTGATATAATCGGTCAATTCTAAGAGTACATGCTAAATACCTCAAATAATAACTAAATAAATTGTGGTTTGAGCTTTCATGAAAAAATATTATGGTTGTGTCCACTTCTTTTTACGTAAATAGGGCTGTAATTAATCACTTGTCGGTTTGTTCCTTTTTTAAAAGGCAATAACCGAAATTGGGGATATAAAACGTTAAAAAAAACTATACGATGATACTTAAAAATAAAGTTTTTTTATATTCTTTTATTGGTTCGTTTTATCACCAGGTTTAGTGTTAACGTCTTAATCCAAAGGGTAGATATTTTATTTATTTATGCTTGCCTGGGTTACATCGCTCGTAGCTCAATTGGTGGGAGTATAAGGTTGTACTAATGTACCGTTGTCCAGGGAACGTGAACGCTCGAATGTACTAATTTCATTTTTTTTTTCATCGGGGCTCTTTTCATGCCCCGATGAGGGGATGATGGTGATAGTCAATATGAGGGTTTGGAACCATTAGGCACTCTTAACCTAGTTCAAGCACATTCAATCAGACACTGGTGACTATTGGGATAACTCCTCTTTCGGTAAAAATTAGAATACCCATGATACCTGCTGGAAATCAAACCCAGCACCCCTAGTCTGATAGTCAGGTGTGCTGACAACTATATCATGGGATCGGTTAAAGTTAGGGATGAGGGAGATAGTTTTTTTGGGAAACATTGCACCAATAGTAGAACGAAGAAGGAAAGTAAATTCTTTGAGATAAAATCACATATAAAGATTAAATTCAGAGCACCCGATTGAGATTATAACCTCAACTTACTCATCACTTGTAGTCCATTAAACTGAGGGTCTGATTCCTTATACCTGAGGTACTTAACTATGTCACCAAATACCACAAGTGAACATTTTGCCACAGAATTGTGAGGAATTTGTGTTTTTCAGCTCTCACAATAAAATTAACTTTTTCCTGACGAGGTATGCTAGTCGTAGCTTGATATTTCCTGCATTTCATTGGGTAAAATGAGAGTGAGGTTTACTCGACGTGAATCAGTAGCTCTTAAGTAAACTGAACAGAAAACTCTTGACCAGAAATTTGAATCATGTTTTTATATCATTTAATTTACTACTTCAAATTGGGATTTAATTTCTTGCTCGATGCATTCCACTTTGATATTACAAATTCAACCAAATAAATGTCCGCCTTTCCCTCTCTGTTTGTACAAGTGCGGGCTTGAAAATGATTTGTTTCTCTTCACATCTGTACCACTTGAAAATTTATCAAAATTCTTCGGTCACATACATGTGGAAGTCCATTCTAAATGACAATGATCTTCCAACTTTGAAATTGGGTATTTCAAATTTATCGTCCATGTTTGGATCAAGGTGGATATGTGAATCAAGGTTCTCTACTATGGGGTACATAAAGACAAACTACGTATCTTGAATTTGTTTATGTCAATTTGGAGATGGAGATAAGATGTGCATTGAGCTTAGATATTCAACCAACGTTTTTTGAACTGGCCAGGCAAAGGGATTGTCAAACTTCGCTTTAAATATTCTTACATTTTCAATTTGAATCCTTTTCATCATTTGCCTTAGAGAGACTGAGTATTCATAGTGTACCGCTTTTTAATAAACATGATCAGACAACGTGTGTGGTTTTATATGTTCGATTGACAACCTAGTTTCTCAATTTTTACATGGTGTGTCGAAATTCTCTTCTCATTATTCACAACTGCGCCTACACTAAAAAGTGTGTTAACCACCTATGCTTTATACCGTGTGACCATCGGTATGTGTGTTAGTAAATCGTTACAGCCCATTACAAAAAGGTGTATCTTTAATCTCTAACTTGATTAGCTAAGGGATTACGGAATTAAAAGTTTTTATCTCAACATTTTAAATCAACCGTATGAGGACACAGATTAATGGAATACTCTTTAAATTTGATTAATTGCTCAATTTTTGTAAGACTTATAACTTTTATTTTTAGTGTATGATGATATAACAGATTTACACTTCGTTAAAAAAATTATATAAGGTGTTTTGTGAAGTCAATATTAATTTTAACTAATTTATTTTGCTTCGTTTGCATAATAGATCTTAAATGAGTGCGTCTCTAAGACGTACTGAACACTTGTATCAGTTGTGTGCTATTAAGTGTAAGTTAATTTAGTTAAAAACATTGGGCATTTCATACCGTAAGCCTTATTCATTATTTAACACAGTACTCTTGTAAGTAGAACTGTCGCTATACTTAATTCAAATAACTAATTATTGAGAAAAGTGTTAAACCTATTTAAATCTGGGATGTAATTAAATCTTGAATTTACATTCATGTTCAACCGAAATATTGTATTTTGAATATAAAATTAAGTACTTAATGATTAATGTTAAATTAAACTATTGTTTGTATAATATAAGGTGTTAATAGTGAGGGCCAAATTAATAATGGTGTGTGTCTCTTCCGAAATATTAAATTCAGACTCATCCATCCTTTAATCAATGATTAAAATTAAATTACTCAAGATAATGTATTGCATTAATGTTCGAATTTATGGGCTAGATATATCAGAGATTGGCTTCATAAAACATCCACACTGATAGCTTAGTCGTCTAAAGTATGAACAGACACATTCAAGAATAACACCAGTTTTAGGCACACAATGATTCGATTTATGGCCGATATAGCTGAGTTAGTTTTTAAATGTCTATTTCAATAATTTTCCCAGACTTTCTCAATGCAAATGCGTGGTCATTTCTTTTAATTTTATCTCTTTATTATTCAATATTTTACTAAACCATTGCCTATATTGGTGGGCACGCGAACTAAATATCAAGTTCATCTGTTTTTGTTTT